>JARFXV010001141.1:330000-360000 GCA_031761425.1 Cosmopolites sordidus
TTAAGCTGCAAGTCTTGTCGCTAAATAGCCTTAGATGCTGATACGCCTCTAACCGTAAATCCTTTCCTTTTCCTTTTTTATGTAGACCTTATAAAATTTTATACATATATTTTCAAATGAATAATATTAAATACTAAGGAAAACACTCTTTAGTGGTTCGCTTAATTCTAAAGGCATAAAAATCAATATAAATATTCCCAACAGGCAACAAACGTATTTTTTTTCTGGATGCCTCGAAATTTCCAAGAGAAACATATCATCTATCTTGTCTTGTTAAAACGAAAGCTTTAATGAAATAAGAACGTTACGTTTTTACAAGTAGCAACATGGAAATTGGGGTAACAAAAAGCTTCCGCAAAATGCAAATGAACACGACAATTAACAAAAGTAATGAAGCGCTTGCTATTGACTCTACAGCGTAAGACTGAAACCAGGCTAATTCATTGAGGCAATTTGCCATTGAAATTAGGCTGCATATTTATTGTGGCTTTGTGTATGGGGTTTATCGTTTATATGATCTTTTATTTTACTTTTTACTTACCGTCAACCAATATATTCCCGTAATAAAATTTAAATTTCGTAACATTACCGAAAATGAGATTTTTTTAAATTAATTAGTGGGTTTATATATTCTAAAATACCGAACACATACTCGAATAGGAACTCAAACAAATTTAGATAAAAGCTGTGGCGTAAAACGTCATCATTAGGTTAATCACCTGTTAAATTGATTTTTATATTTTATCGCAGCTTCTAGCTGTACGAGATTGGAAACAACCATATATTTGATCAATCGGTTTGCGGAATGAAACCCAAGTATCCTGATGAAAAGTAGAGATTCTGAAGCCAGCCGTGAAGATTGATTGATTTTTCCAGGAGCCAGATCTTAAGATACCTGGATTTCCTAACAGTATTGTTTTATTTATTTGTTACGTAATTTTGAACAGAAATCTATCTTTTATACAGATTTAAATACCTTGTCCTCTAAATATACTCAAAAAGCTACCTAAACAAACAAAAGATAAACTATAAAAAATATATTTTATTGGATTAATTTTACAATTTTTATGTACACAATTACAGTATTGAAGTACACAATTGAAGTATTATCATCGTCGAGTATTATCTCAACTCCTAAAGTCCATTGTTGGACATAAGCCTCGCCCAATATCATTTTGCGTGGAAGCTGCCTTTTCTGCTGCATCTAATAACTTGGTTCTTTTGAGTATCTCCCTATTTGATGCTCTATCATATAATGACAACTTTAATAATGATCTTTTCATAGCAAATTGTATTACCTTTATCTTTTTACTAAATATTGCGGCTTCTAACCTATACATTAGACCAGGAGGAACACTTACTCACTAATTAAAGACATTTCTCTTTAATTATGTTGAAGGAGTTGATGTAACAATATATTTCAGACTTCTTCCTATATATATTACTTCTACTTTGGCAGTTTACGAAAGCAAATAACTTCGATATTTTTGCTTGAAAAAATTGAATTAAAAAAATCATCGCGCAAACCGAAGAAATGATGAAAAATATTATGGGTATATATATATATACATATATATATATATATATATATATATATATATATATATATATATATATATATATATATATATATATATATATATATATATATATATACCCAATATACTTTGCTTCTTTACATTTCATGGTTTACCAGGTATGTAAATATGAAACCGGAATTTTTCTATCGAAAATACACGTTTATTGTATGAAAATGATAAAACATATTTTATTCGCAGTATTTCCTATCGCTAGCTATATATTTTTGCCACCTGTCTGACAATGTGTGGATGCCACGCCAAAAAAAATGTTACTCTTCTGAGGCAAACCAGTCATCGAGCCATTTTCGTCAGAAGTGAAGTGCTGCTTAGCAAATGCGTGTTCCATCGATGCAAGTAAATAGTAATTGGACAAAGCCAAGTTTGGCGAGCAAGCCGCATGCGAAATTAATTCGCAATTAAAAGCCTCAATCGTTTCCTTAACCAGGTTTGCTATGTGTGATGGCGCATTATCATGAAACAAAATCATTTTGTGTTGCCTTTTTTGATATTCTGGTTATTTTTCAGGCAAAGCTTGATTCAAATCGATTATTTGTTGTCAGTAGCATTCAGTATTAATGGTTTCGCCAGGTTTTAGCAGCTCTTAATAGATCACACCCTTCTGATCCCACCAAACACAGAGCATTGTCTTCCGTCCATAGCGCTTTGGCCTTGCAGTTGATGGTTCGTATGAAGTTACCCACGATCTTTTGGCCTTAGGATTCTCAAAATGTATCTTTATTTTCATCGCCAGTCACAATTCGATGGAGAAATAACTTTCCTTTGTACCTAACGAGCAGCATTTCGCAAGAGGTTTTTCGGTTTTCCTGCTGTCTGTCATTCAGTTTATGTGGAACCCATTTTCCCATCTTCTGGATCTTTCCTATCGCTTTCAAATGTATAGAGACAGCTTATCATGTCACATTTAATTAATCCGCTAGTTGTTGCGTTTGGGCGCCATCGTCATTCAACAATGCTTGCAATTCGATGTATCCAAACTTTTCGGTGGTCTTCCATGTTCTTCGTTTCTTACGTCAAAATCGCCACTTTTGAATTTTTAAAGCACTGTGATTTATCAAGAGCATGTTTACCGTAAGCTTCGACAAGCATTCGATGCGATTCTGCTGCAATTTTCTTCAAATGGTAACAGAAAATCAATACTGTGGGCAAATCGTAGTTTTCAAGCACAAAATTCGACATGTCCAACCCTATTACAAACTATGCTCTCGTATGAAACTTGTGTTGTTGTAATTTGAAAATCTTTGTCTGATTTCAACAAGGAAATGGCGCCAATGACGTAGTTTGGTCGTAACTACATTGACAGCTAGGGCCATCTATAGGCAAATTCCGGTTTCATATTTACAGACCTGATATAAGTAGTTTACTATGTTTCGATGTAGTTAAACCAGCACGATATTGTGTTGGTTTAACAAAACAAAATGAAACTGAAAGAATTTGTTTAGATAATAAACATCTTAAATGAAGGCGTATTTATCATTCTACATGAACACGTGGTTATAAAAATCCTGTCAGACTCCAGGGGTTGATGATGATGACCCTCTTCCATCAGCTACGTCTTGCATATCCTAATGTCCGTACTTCAGAGCCCGGGGCACATGACGAGATCAAGGAGGCAGAATTGTTGGTGGTAGACTGTGGATTTTGCTCAGAATTTTATTACAGTTCAAAGGTCCAATATACAGAATCCAATATTTTGATTCTCAAAAAATTAATCACTTGCTGTTTATTTTTATTTCCTGCTGCAAGAAGTACTAGATGCTTACGATCAAGTCCATGGATACTTGTACGGCGACCATCAAGTATCCTCATTCTCGTGCGTTGTTGTGAAAACATTCACAACTGAAAAAAAATTCACCCGGTACATGCATACAAAATTATTAAAAGTCTAGACCCATACTGAAGTTGAAAAACGACACCATCAGAGAAAAATAAACACCCGCATTTTTCTAGAGAAGGGACTCGTTCTAAATACAAAATTTACAAGCACCCTAAAGTGGATATTGATGGTAATGGCACTTGGCACCAGAAAAACAAACATCCTTTCAGAGGAAAGTGTAGCGGTTAAAGGGGCGAAGTGAGGCACTTGAGTAAAACCCAAGAAATGACAGGAACCGAGTCCGAGTTAGTCCGAAAGAGTACGAATCGACATTTTGAGTTGAAAGGTTGGCAAAGAGAGTTTAGGTTAACCCGTTGCACACGAGAAGAGAGAGCGAGTTGAAAGTTAGACGTTAGCAGTTTCACGTTGAAAGTACGAATCGACAGTTTGAGTTGAAAGGTTGACGAAGAGAGTACAGGTTAAATCGTTACACGTGGAGAGGTCCAGATATATCACGAGAAAAGAGTGAGAATTGAAAGCACAAGTTTAAGTGTTGCACGCGAAGATTAAGAGTAGAAGGCACAATTTTAAAATTGCACGTTGTTGCGGCAAATTTCACAAAACTTAAGACAAAAGTGAAAAATTGCCCATTAAAAGTGTAGTGAAATATTTGGAAATTATAGTGAATAGATGAATATATGTGTATGTTCTGCTTATTAATTCAATAACCAAGGTCCATTTCGTGAACCAGCGAACCCTATGGAAATATTATTATGTCTCTCAATGTGCGGACGAGGTTTCTAGCAAAGGACTTTCCGCACATGCGTAACTCCAATTCTATAACCATCTGATTAATGTCTTTATAACATTAGGAGCAGCAATTTGTAATAATCTTGCAATTTCATGACCACTTATTATTTCTTTTTTCCTAGTGCTAGCTCGTAATTTTTCAAATGCGGTTAATTACCTGAAATGGGCTGGTGGATAAACTCTTGGCATCTTAACACATCACTTAGATGGTATCACTTACAAAAAATACTTACTAGTAGTCGACTGTACCAACCTTCAAACGTCATGTGTCAAAATTTCACGACAATCTGTTCACTAGTTTCTGAGTTGTTGTGCTTTAAGTGACGCTACTTTTGTTATTTTCAAAACAGTAGAAACAAAAGAATTTCGTGTGTTGATTAAGCATTTCTTTTTGATGAAGAAAAATACCGTTGAAGCAAAACAATGGTTTGATAAACATTACCAGGAAAATCAACCATAACTAATTGGTGAATGAATCAAACGTGGCCGTAGAAGCACCAATGATGCTGAAGGCTCTGGACGTCCAAACGAGGTGGCTACACAGACTACATCAGAAAAATTCGCAGAATTATTTCTCAAAACCGTAAAGTAAAACTACAGGAGAAAGCTGATATGAAGTTATCGAAAGGCAGCGTTTACGCTATTTTGCATGAACATTTGGGAATGCGTAAATTGCTATCGAAATGGGTACCGTGTTTGCTCACAGCGGACCAAAACCAACAACGTATTGATGATTCTGAGCAATGTTTGGAGCTGTTTAAACGAAATAAAAAGGATTTTTTCATGCAGTATGTGACAATGAATGAAACATGGATCCACCACAATACTCCGGAGTCAAATCGGCAGTCAGTCAAAACGACCACAAATTCTATTATCTTCAGGCAAGGTTATGGCCACTGTATTTTGGGATGTCCCTGGGATATTGTTCATCGATTAACTCGAGAAAGGTAAAACCATCAATAGCGAATATTGCATAGCATTATTGGTGAGTTTGAAAGGCGATATCGCAGAAAAGGCTCCAAATGAACAAACAAAGTGCCGTTTCACCAACACAATGCACTGTGTCATAAATCGTTAGCAACGACGGCTAAAGTGCATGAATTGCACTTCGAATTGCTTCCTCATACACCGTATTCTCCAGATCTGGCCCCCAAAGCCTATTTCGTGTTCTCAGACGTTCAAAAAACAGTGTTCGCTGGAAATACATTTCGCACCAATGAAGAAGTAATTTCTAAAACTGAGGGACTGATTGAACGATGTATTAACACTTTTAACAGAACCACAAGTATACTTCTTAGCTTATTAGTATTCGAAAAATAGCTTTCAAAATATTATACACAATATTTTTGAACTGTTTACTTTGCCACACACATTTTAAACGATCACATACCGAAATAGCAGTTTTTGTGTTCAAGATATATTCAGTAAGTATATTTTCGGTAAGTATTATCTTCTATTCGGTAAGTATTATCTTCTATTCGGTAAGCATTATCTTCTATTCGGTAAGTATATTTTCGGTTAAATTAAAATATGTATACTTGCTGTTTTTTATATATACACATATTTTTTCATTCCTCAGTTTATTTGGAGGTTTACATAGGAAGTTTTTTCTTGAAACTGGAGAACAATGATATAACATCAAAGCGGGTATTCTTATTCTCCGCTGTGTGTTCATAGGGGACCAATCATACTTTGCTTTTGAATTTACGCCAGCTTGTATAACAATTTGGAAATGACTTGAGGTGTTACTCGGAGTTCATGTCCGAGCTCTAGCAGAATACGGCATTCTTTCAGTTTGAAATTGTTGAAACCACTTTTTGCACGTACTGTACAAAACAGCATTATTTCTGCATAAAATTACGTCCTATACTTCCGAAAATCTATTTTATTCTCAATCCCAGGCAGAATATTGGCGACACCACTCCAGGCATTGGCATTAACATTAGTGTTAAGAGAGCTTCATCTTCTCTCCTTTAAATTCATGTCTATAAATGTATTCCTATTAGTCTTCCAATATCTGTAAACTGTTGTTTCTCAACTGCTCTTGGTCAACGATTTGGCAAAACGATCTCTCAAAAAACGTCCAAATCTAGGATCTTCACACTCTGTTATTCTTTTTAGATGTCATTTACCCCTGGCACTACTATCTGGATTTTCTTAAAGCCCGGCAGAATTACATCTTAATACACGGCTACATCTTTGTAGGTGCCTCGTCCACATGTATATTCGGCATCTTGGAAACACACTAAGCTGCCTAGAATATCTAACTACACTTACTTCGGGCATACTAGGTTTTGATATTAAATTTAAAAAAATTATTAGGCAATAAATGTACTTAAGCTATACATATTTGAGATAAAAGTAATACAATTCGAATATAAAACAATTAAGTTTATACGTGACTTAAGTTCATACGGATGAACACATTTCTGTCAGTTAATATATAAATCAGTATTGAAAATTCAACTGAAGAGTTTAAAAAGGTTTAAATATTTTAATAAATAATACCTAATGTAATTTGCAAGAATTGGTAAACTAAATTTTAATGCATTCTGAAGCGATAATTAAGGGAAGATGAACCAGCTTCAAATTTGCGGTGGTTAAGTTGCCGTAAATTACATAGGCACGTACATTAACTAGATTAAGACTATGAATATAATGCATTAAAGTCGGATAGTGGGATATATTTTAACTTTATATTATGAACTCGTTTTATCAGAAAAAAATCAGCAGAAAATGGACATGGAAAAGTCCAACTGGTCTCACAAATGAAATTGGCTACATCATGTCAAGTGATAAAACCAAATTTTGCAGTTGTACTGTCCTTAACCGTTTTAATGTCGGAAGTGACCATAGAATGGTACGAGCAAAGGTTAGGATAAACTATCGAAGAGAACGTACAAGAATCGTAAGATCGAAGAAAGGTAAAGTAGATTCTTGGAAGCTGCTTCAGAGGGGCAGCGATTTTCATATTATTTTGTCGAATCGCTTTGATGTGTTGCCAGAGGATATGGAAACAACAGATCAGTATGAAAAAATCATCGACAATGTGCTTGAATCGGCAACTGCAATAGCATTAGCAGAAAAGCGTTTCAAACAGTCAAAAATCTCCAATGAGACAATTGATTTAATCAAAAACCGGCGTTCAATGAGGAATGCAGGGAGTCTTTTTGGCAGAGTCGAGTATGTTGAACTTTGCAAAACGTATGTTGAACATAAGAAAAAGTATTCGAGAAGAAATCCGTCGATTCAACATGCAGCTAGTGCAAAAAACACTGGAAGAAAACAAGGGAATAAAAAAAGCAAAACACAAGCTGAGAAATAAAAGAACACAAAGTATGCCTTAATGCGTAAGGATGGCACAGTGTGCAGGGAACGTAAGGAAATGTTAAAAATTACCAGAAGATTTTATTCCAAGTTATTTGAAGATCAGAACTAGTCAAAGAGAGCAATGCCCACGAAAGAGCAAATGCCAGATATCATGTTAGATGAAGTGACAAATGCTATAGAAGAATGAAAGGGCTCCAGGAAAGGACAGTGTAACAGTTGATATGTTAAAAGCTGGCGGTCGAACTTTACATAAAATACTTGCAAAATTGTACTCAAAATGGCTTAAAGAACAAAAAATATCCAACCTATGGAAAAATGCTGAAGTGATTCTTATTCATAAAAAAGGAACACATGAAGATTTAAAAAACTACCGCCCAATAAACCTCCTGTCAGTATTGTACAATGTTTTCATCAAGATAATATCTAGAAGTATATTGAGAACACTGAATGACGCACAACCAAGAGATCAAGCAGGATTCAGAAGTGGATTCGACAATGGATCATATGGCTATAGTTCAACAGGCCATAGAAAGGCACAATGAATACACCATGCCACTGTGCTTGGCTTTTATTGACTATGAAAAGGCATATGACTCAATATCAAAACAAGCCAAAATTGATTTAACCAAGGGATAGACAGAGTCTATGTAAACCTATCGAGGTCCATGTATGATGAAGCCGTGAAAAGATGAAGAACGACAGTTCACATGTATGGTCTTGAAGTTAAAATCAATATAGAACGGGGTGTACGGCAGGGTGACTCAATATCGCCTGTTCTTTCCTCAGCCTGTCTTGAAGCGGTATTCCGTAATCTGGGTTGGGAACAGTATGGAATAAAAATAAATGGTGCATATTTAAGTCACCTTAGATTTGCAAATAATATCGTTTTCCTGTCACAAGACCCAGATGGACTACAAAAACACATACAAGAGCTGCAAAGGGCGGGAGAACCATTTAGCTTGAAAATTAACCTGAAGAAGAGCCAGGTTATGTTCAACAAATTTGCTGAAAAGAGAAGAATATCTATTTTAGGAAGCTATTTAGAGGTGGTGGACTACTACATATATCTTGGGTAAAGGATTGCAATGGAGGGTGATATCGCCTTGAACGGCGCGTTAAGTGTACCTGGCAGGTATTTGGCAGGCACAACATAGTCTTTAGGAACAAACTCCCACTTTGCCTGAAAAGAAAAGTTTTTGATTAGTGCGTGCTGCCTGTTCTGACATAAGGAAGTGAAACATGGACACTCACATAACAATCAATTCAAAAGCTTCGGCACAGAGCACAGAAGGGAATGGAAAGGTGTATGCTTGGCATTACAAAACGGGACAGGAAGAGCTGCACATGGATCGGAGAACAGACCAAAGTATGTGACATCATTGCAAAGATGAAGGAATTGAAATGGAGGTGGGTAGGCTATATAGCGAGGCGAGACGACAGATGGACCAAAGCAATCCTGGGATGGATACCGCTTGATCATAAGCGTCCATGAAGAAGAGATAAAACACAACGGATCGATGACATCTTCAAGTATATTGGACCCGAATGGCAGAGGAAAACTCAGGACTGCGCGAGTTGAAAGCATGCTGAGGAGGCCTACATCCTGCAGCGGATCGACAATGGCTAAATGATTATAATGTTATATATATATATATATATATATATATATATATATATATATATATATATATATATATATATATATATATTTATATATATATATATATATATATATATATATATATATATATATATATATATATATATATATATATATATATTTATATAAGGTCGAAGAGGTCGAAAGAGGAATCGACGGGGAGTCGAAGGAGGAATCGAAGAGGTAGAAGTCGCAGGGACCTAAATCAGGCTACTATGTTAATGATTGATGGCTAAAATGCCATTTTTAGTCAAAAAATCAGTGACGAGCGTCGAACGATGAGACGTCACATTATCGTGCAATGAGCACCAGCTGCCTTGTTGACGGTACTGTGGTCTCACGCGACGAATTCGCGACAAGATACGCTTCAAATACAAAGATAAAACACAGCAGTGATCGCTTTACCAAATGGAATAAACTCCTTCTGCACAATTCCCTCCGAATCGTAGGAACAAATCATCATTGTTTTGATTTTTTGAAACGGCTTTTCTTCGGATTTGACTCGCTCGTGTTCTTCTATTCGGCACTTTGACGCTTGGTTTCTGGATCATATTGAAAACACCACGTCTCATCACTAGTAACAATGATATATTTGTAATTTTCGTCTTTTTTCGACTTTTTAATCAAGACCTTGCAATGTTGTATTCGGAGCAATTTGGTCGTAAGTTAATTTGTGTAGAACAAAGCGTGTAACGAAGATTCTGCCTGATTTTTTTATAAATTCTCGAACAATTTCATTGTTACTTTGAGTTACCACGAACTTTTTTGTACCAGGATGTTCGTCGTCCTTGATAACCTAACGATCTTCTTTGAATCGTTTAAACCACTCATGAACTCTTCCACGGGATAAACAATCCTCACTGTACACTTATTTCATTTAAGTAAAAAAATAATAATATTCGCTCTTTTTTCGATGTTCATTTTTCGACCGATGGTATAAACATACTGACACTGATATACGCATACATGAAGAACAATAGAGAATTAGTACGATGAACAATGACTTAATGAAATAGAGATAAGAAAGGAACAGATATAAAGCAAAAAGGATAGATAAGCGTTTACGCAACAAAGAGCATGAGCTAAGAAAATAATTAGACAAAAGAAACGAGTTAGAAACGAGGAAATTGTACAGCAGACAGAACATTATTACAACAGGAAAGAAATGAGGATTTTTTCAGAAAAGTGAAAAAAGGAAAAGAAAAACGAAATCAAAGAACAAACATTAGAAATTAAGAGGGCAATGTCATAAGAGATGAAGAAATAATGAATGGAAAGATGGAAAGGAGGAAAGATGGAAAATGAAGAACTGGTCATAGAAATGGAAGAAAACATTCAAATAGCTAAATCTACAAAAGAAGTAGAATAGATTATAGTACAACTTAAAAACAGTAATAGTATAGGGAAGAATGGAATAGCGGTAAAAAACATAACATTTGCAGGAGATGAGCTGAAACAAAAACTATTAGAACTAATTATTAGAATCTGGAGAACCGAAAGGATGTCAGCAAGTTGAGAGTATACCACTAATAATTATAGAGGGATTCCTATGTTGGATATTTTTTATAAGGAAGTAGTGATATTAATCAAAAAGAGGTTCGAACGAATATTGGATTCATGGATAAAGGAATACATCTCATACATACAGGACATGTTTTAGGAATGGCAAAGAAACCACCGACAAAGTTTGTGTACATGGAAAAAACACTAACAAGGTGTTACGAGGATAAAATTCTAGTAGTGGCACTGTTTATAGATTTTAGTAAGGTCTATGATTCAGTAAACAGATACAGAATGATAAAAACCAATAAAAAATTGAAAGTACTCTCTAAAAAAGTGAGATTAGTAGTCATGACATTAGAGATAACAACTGCTAATGCAGTTGTAAAAGGAAGGACGACAGAAAATTTTCTGATCAAGACAGGCCTAACGTAAGGAGATCCACTATCGACTTATTATTCCACATGGTTTTGGAAATGATTATTAGGAAGGGTCAGTTGAACAGAGGACACATACTTTAGAGTCATAAAATAGTAATGCGAAATCAATCATAAATAATTGCGAGACGTGAAAAATAACTGAATGAAGTAACAAGAAGGTTAATGGATGCAGTATACAAGTTTGGTTAAAAAGTCAACAAAAAGAAAGGTAAACTAATAATAGTAGAAGGTACACAAGGAAAGGTCTCGAAAGTAGAAGTTGAAAAAAAAGATTTTTGAAAGCGTTAAAAATTTTGTCTTTTTAGGGTTAAGGATAACAAACATGTATGAAGAAGAGAAAGAGATAGACCTAAAATTGATCAAAGCGAACAGATGTGTTGGAGCCTTTAACCAACTAATAAAATCGAAACCCATATCCAGAAATTACAAATTAAGATTATATAAGATACTATTGAGACCAACTACATTGTACAGATGTGAAATATGAGTACTGGCCAGAAAGAAAAAGAGAAACTGTTTAAAAGCGAACGTAAACTAATCAGAAGGTTAGCTGCAGGAAAGATAGTCGATAGTTTGTATACGAGGAGAACGAATGAGAAAATTTATAATTCCTTCAAAGATCCAAGGGTAAACATGATAGTGAAATCGAGAAAACTGTAGTGGCTTGGTTGCATAGAAAGAACTGGAAAAATAGTGTAGTGAAGAAAATTGCACGGGGAATACCACAAAGTGAAAAAAAAACAAGATCTAGAGGTAGGGATTATGAAAGATCTGAAAGAGAAGGGGAATATATATATATATATATATATATATATATATATATATATATATATATATATATATATATATATATATATATATATATATATAGATATATATATATATATATATATATATATATATATATATATATATATATATATATATATATATATAGATCAATCTATTAAAAAACAATCTATTAAAATATACCGTTTGAATATGTGGTAATATTCGAGACTTTGCTTCTTTTACATTTTTTGTTACAAAAATATTATTATATACTTATTTCTTTAAACAAAATGTTTAGCTTCATTGAATTTGATGTAAATTTAAAATATTCAGTCAATTATGTGAACGGTCGTTTTTTACATTTAGGATCTACTAAAAATATCTAAAAAAATCTGACTAATCCATTAAATCTTTTATGAATTTCAATGAAGCCTCGAGGCAAAAAATGCGTACCGGTTATTTGGATCAATTCAATAAATGAAGGATTGAGGCGCTTAGAAATTTAGGGTTTTCGAAAAACGCCTGTTTAAAAAATTCATCCCTAATAAAGTGGTTAGAAGGTATAATAGGTAAAAGCAATTTATTTTTTTTGACATAGATGGTAGGGTAGGAATAATTTTTAATATCAAATTTGTCGCGTATCCCTGGGATAAGGTTACAGCGACTACCTTAACTTAATTTCAGCATTATAGCCTTAATAATCATGAATCAGTTAATGTCATACAGAACCATAGAAGACTTAAAGTATCTCCCGAAAATATTCCCCTGGGTATTCGTATTTCTCCAGTGGAGTACGTGGTGTCATTATTCTTTTATTCTAATTATTCGAACAAGAGGAAAGATATTTTACTAGAGTTGGATGAATCCTATTCAATGAAAGGACATAGCGGGGCCATTTTATAATCAATTTTAGCTATTGATGCATTGTGGGATTTTTTCCGTGCTTGCTTGTACTAATTGTTATTATTATCTCATCAATTACAAATAGCTCCCTACATCCTCGGCTACTTTAACGACATCAGTTTTGCTCAGGCAGTAAAATACTATTTTCCAATAAATGTTCATTTATTTTGGATGAAATAATAGAGGTAAGAATCTTGTACAGAGTTAGTAGACACATTAATAATCTATAATTTTTGAATTTAAACTATCCTGTCCCTTTGACAACATATATGTCATTTCCATTGTCATTTATTCAAGTATGTTATATTACGCTTTTATTAAATTTTGAGAAACATTACCAGCCTCCCACGACTACTAACAACATACTTCCACCACACATTTTGGATGCCATCGATATCTAGCGCTTTCCAGTTAAACGTTTTTTGGACTCGTTATCTTGTTCTCGTTATTATAACGTCTCGTTATTATAACTCCTGGCATTTTCTTTATACCTGTCTGGCTTCCTCTTCTTCACGTATCCAATGAGCTTGTTCATCGTGGTTTCTTGGAATTGACCAATATTTGATCATTGTATTCTCGTTTGGTATTTGTTGCTAACCTGTTTTTTCTTGTTGTTCCAATTGACAGTAAAACTTCTTCTGATTAGTCGAGAAAACGAATCCTTATTTCCTTCGCTTCGAGGTTTCATTAATAAGATATAATCATCTTATACGAACTTCCCATGCGGCTATTATTTGTCTGAAATATTCATTTTCTTGCTTTATTTTCTTATCAAAGTCCTTAGATGGCAGGCATACGAACTTTGATCCTTTTAGCTTTTACTCTAATGCTCTTCTTGATCTTTTTAGAGCTGTTCTCACCGTTTTTTAAAAATTCACAAAAATGCCCTATCTCTCGTCGGGCTTTCGCGATCTTGTTTTCTGTTAATCGTTTCCATGTTGGGCTAAATGTCTATTTTGATACAGTAGTATCTGTTTGTGTTTTCAACTTTTCAGATCTTGTTTGAATTGTGATACCACGAGCCGAACAGACTGCCAACCCCCGCTAGATCCTCTCCGACCAGATTGTCCATGACCTTCACGGTATCATAGAATATAGCATTTCCTTTCACTCTTGGGATTGGGGTCTCTGTTCTATATCGACACTGCATACTTTATTTTAAAATTTATATAAAACTCTTTTAAGATATATAATGACTGTGGTAATATCTGGCTCGCAGAATTTATTGGATTGTTCTCATTCAGATCTTTTTCTTCTAGTTGTTGGATCTCTGTACATATGCCTGGTTGTGTATATTTTCCTGCGATGTTGTTTGAATCGATTTGTAATTCTTGAATTACTTCATGTTTGATGATGTCCAATTCAGCGGTAGAAAATTAATTCGCCCTGTGGATTATAGAATTATATTAACCGTAAATTCGTTGTTCTGTAAAAGTGTTATTGGGAACATCTTTTTTCATTCCAGGTACATTCTTTTCCTGAATCCCTCAACAAGAACTCCTCCCTGTGTGCTTCTGTAGTACGCGCGCATAATTGACACATTCATCTCTTTAGACTTTGGCCAGATTGCCTAGAGACGGAGGAAGGCCTGTTGGTGGTCTCCAAACCGCATCTAGCTTGCGTAGGAAGAATTTCAGCATTTGCGGTGGCCATAAGTTGACCTGAGAGAGGTTGCCACAGTCTACTGACTCGGGTAGCATATTTCGCGCTGAAGGCCCAGTGTCAGAACCGACAGCGGGGTCTTGTGAGAACCCATCGCCAACGAATCTATTTCTAAGTAGTCTACTCATGTTTTCTTCTCTGGTAAGACCAATTATTATCATTATTGTGTTTATTTTTATGTTGTTATTATCATTATTATGTTTTTATTATTGTTACCATCATTGATTTTACGTGCTCATTTTCACTTCTATCTTTGCGTGCTTGATGAGCAGCCTTATACTTATTCCTGTGCTTATGCTGTCATTTGAATTTAGTTCATTACTCACTTAATACTGTGTTCATTTATATAGTCATCCACCTGTTTGTTCGGTTGTTTATTTGCGGTCATAAGAGTGTCGTTTTAATTCTTGTGTGATATTTTAATGTCTGAGAATTTGTGTTTTAACTATGGAAGCTATGGAAACATTTTAGTTTTGAATTTAGTCGTTTAACTCAGGTAGGTTCCCAGTTTTTCTGGGTAGATTTTCCCAGTTTCCGGGCCTATGTTCCGAGTCAGAGAACTAGGTGGCGCCCATTAGTACTGTAGTCATAAATCCATCAAATCAACGATCCACGTCCTTACTGCCACGGGCGAACAGCTGCCGTAGCAGTAACCCCTTAAAAAAGAAACTACAGTATAATTAAAATTATGCAGTTGTAATTGTATTATGGCAGCTCAACGGGCATTTCTTCAATTTAAATTGTAATGATCCGCTTATGGGTGGTCAAGCTATCAAAGCTTGACAAAACAAAAGTTCAAATTTCTTTTACTGTTGGATTATGTATGGTAAAAAAACATTTTAAACTTTCGAATTTTATGAATAAACAAAACTGTCAATATTGGTGTGACGAAAATCCTAGCCAGCTTCGCGAGAAACTCCAACACATTACAAAGATTATACCGTAGTGTGCAATATCATCATTTGGCATTAATTTGTTGTTATTTTGAGGACGTAACTACTATTACATCAACCCATGGTCTCTCCCATGGTACAGATGTTTTTGATAGAAGAATTAACCAGGTTTTCTTTGGCTAATGATGACAAATAATTTCAGCAAGTTAAGGTGACTATCCAACTCTATCCGCTTCAATATCAATAAATACGACAATTGACCATACGACAGTTGTTTCGCAATTATGTCATCTTCAGATATGGGAACATTCCATGATAAGCAAGATCGCCCAATAGGGCGATATAACGGCATGCGATTTTTATTTGTGGACAGCTACGTTGACCCTTCATAGCTTATATCTAAATTGATAGTTATCATTCATCATTGTGTAACGAGTAATATGCAATTGAGAATGGGGAGTTTGAAAGGGAACGAAGATCATCTTGGAGACGTTATCTTCAAAAATATACTTAAGACCAATCTTAATGTGTTATATCATTATTATTCACGTATGGGCCCTGGTGGACTACGCGAAGTACAATTAGAGACGTTTGTTGTTGTTAGTTTTCCTTTACGCCAATACCAATTTCGTTTTTTCGTTATGAGCTTTTTTCCTTTCGTCAAACCAAGTTGTTCCAGTCTTCCTACATTTTTCTCTCTGGCCAACCTTCCAAACGTCAACTTTGTGTTTGAAACAGCCTCTATCCTGAATTTCACTTTGTGTAATATTTGCTGATCTTAGGTCCTCTTTAATTGCAGTAATCCATTTAATTATTTCTACTTTAGCTCTACTCCTATTTTCATAAAATTCGACTATTTGTCTAGTTAGCCTACTCGCATTCATCCGTTTTATGAGTCCGTAAAACTTAAGTCTTCTTTTTCTCATATCGCCATGTATATCTGTGTATTGTTTGATTTCTTAGTTTTCTCGAAGTCGGTATGTTGTGCTATTTATTTATTGGGGGCCTAGGATTTTTCTTATGATTTTTCTTTCCTTCTTTTCAATGTCCTCGATGTATCTCTTTCTATTCAAAATGAGCGTTTCTGCCCCATATAGACATTCTGGCTTAATAACTGTGTTGTAATGTCTCGGTTTTGTGTTTTTAGATAGGCATTTTTGGTTGTAATTCTCTAATGTTTTGTGTAACTCTCAATGGCGTTTCCATTTTTTGACATCTACCCTTATTGGCCGCTTTTTCCAACTCATTTTTCATGATTATTTCACCCAAATATTTGAATTGAGAGATGGGTCTGATATTACCATCTTTTGTTATTAGAAATGGTGTTCTTAGTCTGTTGCAGGCCATGTATTGTGTTTTTTCAAAGGAAATTTGGAGTCCTACCTTTTCTGCTGTTTCTTTTAGGATTTCAATCTGTTTCTGTGCCGTTAATACATCTTGAGCCAAAATTGCTAAATCATCTGCAAACGCTAGACAATCTATTTTGATGTTGGTTCTCCCCAGTTTAATGGGCTGGTCAATATTCATGGCCGACTTTTTTTCACGCCACTCCTGTATTACTTTTTCTAGAACACAGTTAAATAAGAGTGGCGAGAGTCCATCCCCTTATCTTACTCCAGTTTTAATTTCGAAGGACTTTGAGATGTCACCCATGACTAACTTTTGATCTTGTGTTAGTTAATGTTGCTTTAATAATTACCAGCGTTTTCAGATCTAGTCCTTGTTCTTTCAAGATTTCGAATAAAGATTCGCGGTCAATAGAATCATATGCTTTTTGAAATCCGCAAATGTGCAGACGAGATTTTTATTGTACAGTTTTTGATGTCTTAGGATCAACTTTAGATTCAGTATCTGTTCAGTGCAGGATCTGCCCCGTCAAAAACCTGCTTGATATTCACCAATTTTAGGTTCTAACTGTCCCTGTGCTCTGTCTAGTAGGCATTGAGAAAGAATCTTGCAACAAACTGGGAGAAGAGATATCCCTCTGTAGTTGTTTACATCCGTTCTATCTCCTTTCTTGTGTAGTGGATGGATTAGAGCATCTTTCCAATCTTCCGGAATTCGTTCGGTTAACCAAACTTCTTCTAGAATTTTTGTTCTTTGCTTGATTGTACCTGGACCAGCGGATTTCAAAAGTTCAATAGTGATTCCATCTTCACCAGAAGCTTGATTATTTTTAGTTCGCTTGATTTGTCTACTTATTTCATCTTCATTCGGTGATAATGAATATGGGTTTGTTTGTTTAGGGTCTAGTGTTGGTAATTTGTTTAAGGGCTCAGGGCAGTTCAGTAGTTGTTCAAAATATTTCGCAAGTTCTTTGCAATTGTCTTGGTTATTTAGAGCTAATTGTTCGTTTTCCTTTTGGAAGCAAAGAGTTTGGGGTTGATAGCCTGTTAATTTAGTTTTAAATGTTTTGTAAAAGTTGGGTGTTTTTTTTTTTTTGGACAATGTAATATTATATAAGGTATTCTATTTAAAAAAACAAAGTTGGTATTAGCTACGAGTAGATTTGGCAACACCGCAGCGCAGAAAATATTTTGAATGGAGAGCTCTTTTGAATGTTTATTTACATAAATATCTAAAATTTAAAATATTTTCTTTAAGTAGTTCTCCGTAAACGTCTAATGTACCATTTACCGTGCACCACCCTATATAACGAAATGTATCCACATTATTTTTACACTTTCTTGAAGACATTTTTTTGAATAAATATTGTTCAAACACAAACCATTAATACAGTTTTATAATAACAAAAATAAAAATGTTAATGCTTTATCAATAGATACACTTCAATCATAAATAAATTTTATAAACAAAGTCAATATAACGACTTATTCTAGTACATCGGTGTTGCGAATGAGTGTTGTTGCTGTCTAAACTAACCCCCGTTCTCACGAGACTTCGCATAACTCACGGAAAGATCGCCTAAACTTAATAGTTTATTATTTAATAATTGATTTATTTTTATGAAAAAAAGTAAAATTTGCCACTATATGGATGTTCTTTAAAACCTGATGTGATATGATAAAGGGAGTAGTGGATTCGTAATCCGTGTCATCAAATTAGTTAAAAAAGTTAACATCATTTTAGACGATAAAAATCATGTTGACTTGTGTAATCAATTTAGTATTAATTTTAAATAAGTTTGTGTAAAAGAAAAGTAAAAAATCTTAATCTTAATACATTTTAAAATGCTTTCTGTTATTGTATGTTGACGACCACTAAACTGCCTGGATAACCAATTTTTTAATAGAACATTCCCAGAAGAGTAATAGATTTTGCTAGTAAATGTATTATTCATAATACCCTACTTTTGCCAATGCCTAAATGTACCGCTTAAATTCTCCAGCATTCAATACTATTGAATAATACACAAACAATTTTCACGTTTTCGGATTGATTTTGTAGATAGAAAAGCGCGGAATGGACTCGATTTTATCTAATGTGCCAATAAGGAAATCAATCTTGATTCATAATTTCTTTCCGAACGTTTATTCTATTCCATTTTATGGTTTTATAGGAGATAATACTAAAACATTTACGATATCAAAATACAGCTTGTATTTGGTAACTATGTTATGAAATAAAATCCTTCCCTGTATTTGGTATCATATATTAGTTTATAAATTATTCAAAGATAGTGTAAAAAAAACGGAACATATTCTGGATTAGAAATTAATTACAAATAATACGATTGTGCGAATAGTTTATTTATTTAATATATTTTCAACAGTCCATATATGTATATAAGTAACCTTGAATATGACGGTTGCAATTTATGTATCCAGAATAATAAATAAAAACAAATATGTATTATTGAAATTGGTTTTCTCGATTTTCAAAATATTTTCCGCGATGATCGATATACTTTGCATACTTTGAACTAATGTTCATACCACTTTTTCCATTTCGATTGAAGTATCTCTAAAATATTCATTTTGAACGCTGGTGGATTTTTCTTCTGGTGTCGAAAATCGTTGACCACGTAGTTTAGTCTTCACGGACGGGAATAAAACGAAATCATTGAGTGCCAAATCAGGACTGTATGACGAATGACCCATCAGTTCAATGTTTTGACCTGTCATATATTGAGTTGTTAGATCTTCTGTGTGGGAGCTCGCGGTGTCATTGTGAAGAATGATCCTGCGTCGCCGGTTGTTATTTCTTATTTATTTAAAGACTTCTGGCAAACAAACAGTTGCATTCCATTTAAACTTGACCATTTAGAATTGGCTCATTTTGAAAGATCCATACAGTCGACTACTATTTACTTTCTTTCTCATACGCATACATCCAAGATTCGTCATCTGTGTGGATGATGACACGAAGCTGTTTTTGAGTGATTATCAAATTGTGCGGAATCCAACACTCACAAATGTTTTTCACGTCTAAATGTTCAGGTAAAATATTTTCTATGCTTGTCATACTAATGCCCAAGGATACCTCAATTGCTTTATCGGTTCGCGCACAGTATGGATGTTTTCTAGCATGACAATCGATTTTTACAATTTGGTCGGTCCAGTCGTTTTGGAAGACTGTCGCGTGATCTAGAACCCTCCATTCGTCCCTGCAGCACTAGACTTTTTAATGTGGCCGATGAATCTTAAAATTTGATCATAAATAATTTAGTGAACTTTGTGGGTTCATTAATTTCCTGAATAACAGACGCGTTTTTTCGCCTGACAGTCCACGGAATGGGAAGGATCTGTCGCCAGTGTCAAAGTTCAAAATAATCAATGCGATTGAAGTTTTGCTTTTTAATAGTCCATGTTTCAGCGAGATGTAGCACTATTGGAAAAACTCAAGTTTTTACTATCTGTTTCTTTGTGTTCTTTTTATGTCCCTATATCTACAAATCTTCTCCAAATTTCTCAATGTATTTCTTGCCATTTCGATATTTTCTTCCGATCTCACCAATGTCACTCTAAAGATGTCGATAACACAGGTCAACAAATTAACTTAATTAAACTCTTTTGAGGTAACATTGATGAAAATTGGTGTATATGAAATATTGTGTATTTCTAAATCCGAAAATGATAAGCTAATTACTTCACTACGTACAGTGTTTTTATTACAGGGGATCGATGGTGGGAAAACAAAAAGACGACCTCATATTGTTACAATCTAATATTTATTTAATATAAACAAGGAAAACGTGTTAAATCTGTGTAAAGATATTACTAAGGATTATGTGAATAAAAAATATATTACAAGAGATGTCATACAGCGACAAAAACTTTCACTTTTTCCTCTTGTGTCCTGTAGCATCATCTCTTTTTAAAAACCAGCATTAGACGCCCAACATAGATGGGCTCCAGCGTCCCTTGTATCTTGCTTCCATCGTCCTGAAGTCCTGGTGAAACCTCTCTCCTTATTTTTATACCCAATTTTTTCGGAAAAAATCCAAATCAGAGTGTAAAAATGCATTTTTAGGACATGCAACACCCTAGTATTTCCCAGGCTTTCAAGAATTCATCTATGAGACATAAAATAGACACAAAAAAACAGCAATGTTTTGTAAAAGCCTTTTGAAGTCCAAGCAATATACCTATCACTCTTAAATCCACTCAAATATTCTACTGATACTGTTTATATTTAACGCGATTTAGTATGGGTTCTAGGTTGTCATAGGTTTATTTCACTGTCACTGAATGGGCTAATGGAATAGATGAATTTTTGTTTCCAGGCTGCTGTTGGGCTGTATTTCGACGAATCTATGAAAATACACCAGTCGGAAGGTACATGTTCCATACGTAGCTCATTTATTAAACCATCAATATCACAACAAACACATAGCTATCCTTCTATTTTATAAAAACTTGAAAACGATACATTCCATTTTCGGTAAAGTGAAACATTTGCATTTTTATCTAACAGGTTCAACAGTTGAAGTCTGAAGCCAATAAGTTCTAATTTTTGTTTTGATAATCCCATGTGACTTATCTACTAATTAATTTAGATGCAGAAGGCAAATTTAGATAGTGAATTTTGTCTCTTTGCTATTTTGAAATCCCTTCTTCTTTAGTGCTACAAAGTATATCACTTACATGGCTAGTAGGTTCTCTTCTCGCCATAGGAGCAGCAAACGGCATAGAATTTTTCTTACGATGCATCCACTACACTAAATTTACGTGACAACTCACACAGCAAACATGAGGAGCAAACTTGAAAGATAGGCTATTTTGACTTACTCGGATATAGATCTAGCTAGATTGACTTTTAAATAAATCATCCGCACATATAACAAAATTTATCCGCTGGATTTTTGCAAAATCGCAGACTAGAATTTACCGATGTATATTAAATCGACTTAAACACTTAACTGTACTGTAAAAGAGAGAACAAACTAAACTATAGAAAATAATAAAACTACCTTTAAAGGTCTGTAGTGTAAACCTCCAGTCTTGCGGTAATTCCTACATTGTCCAGTGCAAAGTCAGATACATATAATTTCAATTTGCCTATGGTAAAGAGAAGAAGCAGGTACTTGAAAATGGGACACATAAATTGCCTAGTTATGTGAAAAGGTGTTTTAATAACTACCTAAATGAAATGCAAAACGAGCATCATCATCAATGTTACAACATCATGTCGACCTGTATAATCATTATTTTCGTTTTCTCCTCATTTATTTTTAGTCCGTAAAGACGACTTTCTTCTCGCAGGAAGTGTAATATAATAGGCATATTTTTAGTTAGTTATTTTAATGCCGCCAATAGTGACACCACCTGTCCAATCCGTAAGAGCCCTACGCATGATATATTCACCATAAATTTTGAATAGAATCTTTATCAGCGCATAACTCTTACTTAATACGATATTCGATCTTAAATGTTCATCACTGCAGGTAATCTATCTACACATCAGGTAATCTAATATTCACATTTTCTCTGAATTTACCATAACTTCTTCCATTTTTCTGATAATCAAGGACACAAAGTTGTACATCAATGTTGAATATCTCATCACAGGTACATCTCCCTGGAACGAATCCAACCTACACTGTGGGAATCTGTCGCGACAATTAAGATTTTAAGCGGTCGTTGATGATGCAAAAAAACGATTTTGCATACATGTGAAATGATAGTAATAAGGCGGTAATGTTCGTTTTTCTCTATAGTCCCTTTTTTGTGTAGAAGGATAAATGCTAAGATCGAAAAATCTTCTGGCCAAAATGCAGTATCTCACATTTTGTGGCAGGTATTGTGAAACATCTCTATCAGTCTACACCTATTGCTATAAATATTGTTGTGTTTATTAGACTGCGTATAGCATTTTTCATTTCTGTGTTTATAATATTAGGTTCACGCATTTTCAAATTATGTACGCAGAGATTATACCCATTTTGGAAGAGTTTGCTGCAACAGTGTTTCCATTCGGTTAAAATGCCATCGATATCAGTTATTTTTTTCACGTTGTGCGTTCTGTATCATACATGTACGCGGTGTATCTTCATAGCTTTATAAAGGTCTTTGGTGTTGTTTGAATTAGCATGTGACAGAAGTTCTCAACAAATTTATTTATTATTAATTTGGTCATTTTTATCTCGTCTGCAGGCTGGATTTCTCGATTTAGCGAGGAGTATTTAAATATATATTCCTCTGACCGCATACCCGTTTCTTTTGAGTGTACATCTTTTTTCGATTAAGTTAAGTTTGAGTTAGTTTAGTGAAGTTTTTGAAGTCCTTGTGTTTGTTTCATCTATGGACTCAATGATAATAGTTTGTGTCCTATGCCAAGACTCGGAAGATATCAAGTCATTAGAGAATGGAAAGAGTTGATGGCACCTTCATTTTTAAAGAAATCTAGAATAGAATAGTCGACGGTTACTTCCACATTTAGCTCCGGGAAAGTTTGCTTTAACAATCGATAACGTTACCTTAACAAAATATAATCATTTTGATTTCGGTAGTTATCATCGGCAAACTGCCACGTGTGCAGATGACGAATATGGTGTTGAAAGAATGTGTTTGTTATCACCAACTGTTGTTCTATGATGCAGACATTTATAAATCGTTAGCCTCGATCATTTCTCTTTCCCATTCCGTATTTGCCAGCGGTATTCCTGATAGAACCATGAGACAATGTTTCACCTATCTTTGCACTGAAATCTCCAAATATATCATAATTGCTTGGCTTGGAATTTTGCGGATGGTTTCTTTATATCTCCATAATATTCATCTTCTTCGTCTTCAGATAATTGACTTGTTGGAGCGTACACCTGTTTGAGTACTATATATATTGTACTATATTTGTATAGTTGACAGGATCATAACTAGTTACATATTTGCTAGCATGTTTCTTCAACACAAATGCGTTACCGTTTCCATTCGTCATGGCCTGAAAAGAATATTGCACTAACCTTGCGTGTTGTGAAGTGACCAGAAGTGTTGTGAAGTGACCAATGAGTCTATGATCATCATCCTGTATCGCTCAAGTTCCATTTCCACTATGTGAGTATTGCCTGCATCGAGCAGTCCTCGGGCGTTCCATGTAGCAATATGTATTGCTTGATTGTTTGACTTAAGCTTTTCTGAACTTTTACCGCACTCTCTCAAGCCAATCGCCCCTGATGGTTCGATTTCGGAATTTATTTTACTTCCGGATTTATTTACTCTATTAGTGTTTATGGGATAATACTGAAATGGGTTTCCATTACCTACATCAAGTCTAATTATTACATTTCCGTAATACTTGATGGAACTGTTTTACCGCCGTGTTCCGGTCGCCAGATCGTCATTTGTTATCTAGCAGAGTGCATTGGATAGTTTAGGCTGGCTTAGATCGTTTGCCTTCGCCCCTATATAGGTGCATGCATTAGACCTAACTAAATTTTAACATTTGCAGACAACTTTGCATTTATTTTTAACACGTCTCAAGTGAAAAGTTGTAACTTCTTCAAGATGAACTGAAACAATTATGTCTGTTGCACTTACAAGCTGGCTGTCCCATTGTAGGTTCTATAAGGCTACAGTCGGCCAGTATCACAAACAAATTTACAACTAAACACCAATTCTCTTTTTTTTAACTTCTCGACGCACGTTTGAAAATTATACTCAGGAAATGATTACATTTGCTTATGATATTAACCATGTTAGCGTTAAACATGTAGTACCGAAAAAGTGATTTGAGGTTTAGTTGTAAATCTAGTCGAGTTTAGTGTTTAATATCGAATGTTCTAATAGAAGAATGATCCTTAATACAATAGGTTCTTTAATACAATATTGTGTGTCAACATTTTACTTAGTCTTGTGAACGTCACCAAGTTCCATTACTACGATCTCATGTCAATTGTCGAGTTGAAAATGGCTTAGACAATGGGGCGGAGTTACTAAAAATAACACCAGAGGATGTAGTAGAGTGGTTAATACTGATTAATACTTAACCCTCAAGAGAAGTATGCTTTCCGATTCATCAGCGCATGTGTATACTATACCCGTATGTCTTTGATTATTAATATCCTTTGATTAAATTATCCAATTTATTTTTTTTTTATTTAAACCTCAATCAGTATAGAAAAAGACTATATCTATAGAATAGAAAAAAATTTAAAAAATCTTAAAATGAAGTCTTCTATTCAAATTATCATATCTAGGCGAAATTAATAAGTTATACTTTCAGATACTTATTACATAATTTAGCTTTATTTTCAAAATATATTTATTTAGTTAGGCAAAGTTTACTGGTATGATGCTCTTCAAAAACCGATTTGGTCTCGCTTTCACTCTCTTTGTCAACGAAAATATCAGCTGCCTCATATAACGCCTCTACTTCAGATGCACAGTGAGAATGAGAACGCATGTTCGTTTTGAGGTAAATAGAAAATGAAAGAAACCCATAAATAAATGTGAAAAAAAATAAAAATCAAAGTTTTCTATAAAACTACTACAGAAAATATAATATTTATGATTTACTTACCACAAACTGTGTCAAGATCGAAAAAAAGCACACTATTTGTGCAAAACGATTATTTAACAGTTTTTATTTATTGACAAAACAATAGCACAACAACAGCACTGGCACCCAACCCATAGACTGACTTAAGATGGCTATGGTGGGGGATAGTAAATATTTTTCCACCACTCAAAGTTATCCCTTCAACGTGACCATTTATAAGGGAAAACACTTTTAATTCACCCCTGAGTGTCCCTTATCCAGTGCTTGTCTTGAGGATTTATAACGTAAGATAAATATTGTTACGATTAAATTGTTTCCTGTGGAACTATATTGTGGACTGTACTTCCTGATCGGAATCGGTTTTTGTTCGGAAATGTCTAATAGTCCACTCTCTTGTAGTATTTCTCGATATAAATAGAGAGCGGTAGTCACTGATCGCTAATATAATAGAATTAATCTATTGATTTAAAATTTTAGCAAAGTTTACTTTTTATTACTTATTTAAGGAGCTCTTAGTTAAATTGAAAAAATGTGATCAACTAATTTTATTATAGTACAATGAGATTTGCTTTTTTTGTGAAATTTAACTTACAAAATTTTCCTTTATCATAATACTATACATGTACTATATATTCAATCTAAAAGCACTTTGTAACTGAAATGAAAGAACATCCAATCTTTGTAAGCAAATAATTTGTTTTAGAAAATGAATGATGGTTAATCGTACATTTCTGTAGCAGCCACAAGCAACTTTCTTAATAATATTCGGGTGGTTTTCAACTATCCAAAAACTTTGAAGGACCATTTACTCAGACTTTGTAAATGTTGTAACATTAAATTAAATTGAATATGAAGGTAATTTTAACAAAATTCTCAAACTAAAGTTTATTATTAGATGAAAAATTGCACAGTGGAGTCGTAGAGGATATTAACAATATTCAAAAAACAAGATATTTTTTCTCCGTGCTCCATGTAAATTTTTTTTACTCATTCAGTCAGTCGCTATCAGACATCAACAAGCGTCTCCCGAGACTGGTTTCTGGCCCTCAGCCTTCATCAGTCGATTTCAAGTCGTTCTGGAATCGGGAACGTTCGATAGAAACTAAAGGATTGACCAAGAGTTCTGCCTGTATATATATGAGCAATGATTAATTGCTTGACCGGAAGGAAGCCCCACCCATCCCTTACATTGGAGGGCACATGTTTCGTCTGTTGGTGGTTAGACTCATCAGGATACCGACATATGCTCTCTGGCCAAGAATAAGCCCTCTCCACAATCAAACAACCCATATTTTCGCTGACTTCTCATCGGATGGCTTATATATGGAGTTTTTTGACGCGGAGGATATTGAAGTTTTGCGTTAGACGCAGTCCAAAGAAGTCAAAAAACTCCATATATATATATATATATATATATATATATATATATATATATATATATATATATATATATATATCTAGTAACCCTCAGGGCAAGTTAAAGATCAGCGACACAAGTTTATAATGAAAAAACCGACAAGGGTACAGCTAACTTGTAGATGAAAAGGAGATGTTTTTTAGGGTTTTTTTTTAGGTTTTATCTAAAACTCAAGAAATATAAAAAATATCTGTTCTTATTTAAATAAAGGTGTAAAAACAAAAAACCAAACGGAGACAAATTTCTCAGTGATTCTTTTCTGTAATAAATTTGTCTAACGAACAAAATTTTAAAAATAAAAAAATGTTCTTAAAAATACAAACTTTTAGAGTTTACGTTTCGGAGGGTCCACTCCCACCGTTTTCAAAACTAATCTAAAAAATAAATTATATTAATTTGTAATATATAAAGTAAAGAGTGGAAACAAATATATTTTTTGTATATGTCAACGACACTTACATTACAACAATATATTTTTATGATAGTGACATACAACCATATATATATATATATATATATATATATATATATATATATATATATATATATATATATATATATATATATATGTATGTATATATATAGCTAAAGTTTACTGTGTGATTATTTGCACTGATTATTTACACTGATTGTGTATTCAAATACTTAAATTTGTTTAATTGTATTCTTTAGGATCGGGAACCATATTGAATTAAATCTACCGAGGGCATAGCAATATACTTATTTTTATTTAAATTAATTATAGCGGTTTCTTTTAATCTTCAGTATTTTGTTACCGATTCTTTTAATACCGTTTTGGAATGAATTATTCCAATTTATTTTATCCCGATTCCCATGCGTGTTGACAAATTCTAGATTTATTAGTCGCCTTTTCTAAGAAGATTTGTATGTTCTTTTATTTTAACATCTAACGATCTAGATGTCTCACCTATATAGAATTTGCTACATTCGCAGAGAGTTATATAAACCACATTTTTGGTATTCTGTTGTGTGTTGTTTGGTTTGGTTTTTGGTAATATAGATCTAATAGTATTTTTTGTTTTAAATGTCGTTTTTATGTTGTATTTATTTCCTACTCTTTTAGTTGTGTCAGAAATACGGCGGATGTAAGGAATTGTGAGGTTAATTGTTTGAGAGTTATTATTATTGTTATTAATAAGTTGTCTGTTTTGCCTAGTATCAAAAGTTTTAAACGATTTATCTATGACATTTTTTGGGTAATTGTTTTTTATTAAAATGTCTTTGTGATTTGTTTTTTTTTTTGTAGTGTATCACTGTCGGTACAAACAAGTTTTGCTCTGTCATTTAAACTTTTAATTACTCCTATTTTGACTGATTTTGAGTGATTGGAAAAGAAATTGAGGTACCTATCTGTGTTTATCAGTTTTCTGTAAACTATAGTTTTTAATGTATTGTTTTGTTTTAATATTAAAGTGTCGAGGAATGGCAATTTATTCTCCCTCTCCATCTCAAAAGTAAACTTAATTGTAGGCTCTCGAGAATTTATATCTTATTGGCTTTTTAAGAGCTTTACTTAATATTTCATTCTCGAGTTCCTCCATAAAGATGTTACTCATCAAAGGAGAAAGAGAAGAACCCATTGCCATTCCGAAATTTTGTTGATAAAAATCATTTTCTAATTGAAAATAGGTGGTTTTTAAACACATAGTTAATAATTCAAAAATTGTATTTATCTTTATCTTTATCTTTTTTTACCTAAAAAAAGAAAATAATATATGAACACGCCACAATCATTCAGACAGTGTTTTAGGATTATTGTATTTGATGAAATAGATAATTATATTCCCTAATAACAATAATATTCCCTAACACAATGAATAAATTAATTGTTTTAGGAAATCATTAAAAAAAAATTGTAACATTAGCAAATGTTGCCTTTATTGCAGTTGTGAATGGTGGTCCAAGAAGCAGCTTTCTTTTTTTCATACAATTAATTATAATAACTATTTCTCAAATATTTTGTAGATATTTTTGAAACACTTTGAGATTTGTTTATTTGAATCGGAATGCGGTTTATATACGTGTCCAGTACTTTACTCCCGAGGTACGGAGAATGGACGATGTGGAGGGAATTGGGTCATTCAGCTGAATACAAAGTTTAAGCTTCATATCGCCCAAGCTTATGCACCAACTATAAGTTATAGGGATGAGGAAATTGAGGAATTCTATGATGATGTGGCCCAACTTCTAGACAATGAGAAATGTAGGTACAAAATCCTAATGAGTAACTTTGAAAATGCAACTGGCCCATAAGGAAATGGTAAGCGGGAAAATAGATGGGACAGGTTGGTTGACTTTGCTGAAGGAGAACAACTCTATATTATGAATTCGTTTTATATAATTCGTTTAATAGAAAAAGATCAGCAGAAAATGGACATGGAAAGGTCTATCTGGACTCACAAGTGAAGTTGATTACATCATGTTAAACGATAAAACTATATTTTGCAATTGTACTGTCCTTAACCATTTTAATGTTGGAAGTGACCATCGAATGGAACGAGCAAAGATGAGGATAAACTGCCAAAAAGAACATGAAAGAATCATAAGATCAAAAGGGGGAAAGTGGATTCTGGGAAGCTGCTGCAGAGGGGCAGCGATTTTGAGATTGCCCTGTAGAACCGCTTTGATAGCGTTGCAAGACCTGGAGAAGATGGAAATTACAGACCAATTTGACGAAATCGCCAACAATGTGCTTGAAACGGCCGCTTCAATAGCACCAGAATATAAATGTTTCAAACAGTAAAAAATCTCCATTGAGACACTTAATTTAATTAATTAAAAAACGACGGACAATGAAGAATGAAGGCAATCATTTTGGCGAGGTCAAGTACGTTGAGCTTTGCAAAACTTTTAGAAAACGTATCAAGAAGAAGCGCGTCAATTCAACATGCAGCTAGTGCAAAAAACTCTGAAAGAAAACGAGGGAATTAACAAAGCTACGAGAAAACATGATTGAAAGAATTCAAAATTCAATAACCAGCATTTCAAGAGCGGAAATTGAAGCTGCCGTTTTTAGTACTCGTCGAAAAATAAATTTTTGCATTTCTAAGGATGGAAGGCATTTTGAACATTTAGAAAGGCGTTAAAGTTCAGATTCTGTTAATTATTAGACTGTTGTGCTGTTAATTTTATTTGACTGTTGTTATTATTATTATCTTCGTTGTTGGCCCGTTGTCCTTTAAACACGTTCCAAATTAATATAGCACGAAGGATTTGGACCAGTCCTAAGCCTGGGTAAAGTGTGAAGGAAGGCAAACGGGTATTAGGTTAATAAAACCCGTA
>JARFXV010001141.1:362500-388954 GCA_031761425.1 Cosmopolites sordidus
TCTCGAAGTCGGTATGTTGTGCTCTTTATTTGTTTGGGGCCTCGGATTTTTCTTATGATTTTTCTTTCCTTCTTTTCAATGTCCTCGATGTCCCTCTTTCTATTCAAAATGAGCGTTTCTGCAGCATATAGACATTACAACACGGTTATTAAGCTACTCAGTCATCTACTCATCTACTCATGTCTCAGTTTTGTGTTTTTAGATAGGCATTTTTTGTTGTAAATATTTTGTGTAAGTCTCAATGCCGTTTCCATTTTTTGACATCTACCCTTATTGGCCGCTTTTTCCAACCCATTTTCCATGATTATTTCACCCAAATATTTGAATTGAGAGACTCGTCTGATATATATATATATATATATATATATATATATATATATATATATATATATATATATATATATATATATATATATGTTAAATCTAATATTTTCATGGGTGGTAGATAATGTTTCTAAATCATTTCCGTTAAGACATATGACATAAAAACCCCAAGGACAAAGTTAGACCGGAAAATCATGGGGTGTATAGTATATCTTGTTCCGACTGCAATAGAGCAAACAAGGTCCGAACAATCAGAGAAGCCCTTGAAATAGAAGAAAGAGGTGAGCTGAATACGCGAAACAACGCTCTCAACCTTCCAAAAGTATGGAAATCCCTTCTGAAAAAAAGAAAAAACGTGGCAACGTAGCCGCGAAATGCGATTTTGGCGAAACGTCATGACTCTTCATAGGATCAACGGATCGACACCCGGAATGATTTAGAAACATATATATATATATATATATATGCAGATTTGGTAACAAACTGAAGCAGTAATAGGTGGTTTAGTGCACAAATCTGAACCAGCTTGACGGTGCTGAACCGTATATCTGGTTCGGGTTTGTTTTGCTTAAATAAAAATCCCCGCTTATATACACATGATGATGTTTAGTAAAACCCTGAACCAAGACATTTGGCAACATTTAATTACTAAAAACAAATCTCTAGTCCGGTATTATTGTTACGTTGCAAGATTAAAGACTTATATTAATATCCAATTTGATTTCAGTAAAAATACAGTTATATTCTATATAAATTTGAATTTTAAATATATTATTCACTTTAATTAATATTTATTTTATAAAAAAGAAGTGTTCTAAATAAGGTGAAAAAAAAAAATTATGATATAGATTATTTATTTTTTTATAATTAAATAATTTGATTTGTGAAAGATATCCCAACAAGAGCGGAGAATTAAAAAAAAAACACTTTTTTGAGGAAATGTTTCATTTAGATCCAAATGTGACAATTGTGCTTGTTTACGAATCATCATAAAATGACCCCCAATCGCTGAAGATTATTTTGTTGGAAACCTCATCATTCGCTTCTTTTTTTAAACAATTTCCTATTGTTTATGTCATGCGTTGTTATGTCGAATAACGATCAATTTTTAATTACGGCGAACTATCAACCGTGAACTGTCATAATAATTTGATTGTCAAAGTACAACTGCAAAGAATGGCGCCAAATGTAATATTTCCGCTCTTGGTGAGACATTCTTTACAAACTAAGTACAATAGATCTTATCTAATCTAATCTATTCTAATCTAATCAATCCAATCTAATCTAACCTGTCTTCAACTTTCAATTTTTTAGTATAAATATTATATACTATGGCTTTAATTGATGCCCACATCTTATTCTCAAACATACCAGGATATTTTCTGATTAATTCTTCAACTTCAGATTTTTTAGGGACCTGCTTCCTTTTTATGTGTTGTGCGAAGTAGGAAGAGATAATTTTTTTATGTTCATTAGACCAATTAATTCTTTGATGTGGTGCTTTAAGTTTTTTTATGTCAATTTGGTTGTGCTTGTGCCTTTATATTTAATTCATTATATTGTAGAGTATCACTTAAAACATGTTGAGAAAGCGCTTCAACAATCGGCTCATCGTCATTTACGAGAGGATTTAAATCAATATTAATGTCATCTAGTTTCATTCCTCTATACTGTTCTACTCCTTCCTGAGACTTTAAAAGAAGTTTGGACACTTTTGCTGTCTGGTATAAATTATCCGGTAGCCTGTAAAAATTGCAGTGAGTATTTAAGGTATGTCTCATGAATTTAGACAATTGCTCCAAGTCTTTATCAGAAAAGTTCAATAGTTGTGTTACACTAGCAAGATGTTTTCTGAGCTTTGTTGCACTTATGCTATGGGGATTTTCTATGCCACACATTTTTACATACTTATAAAGTATTTTTGTTCCATCAATAAAATTTTTCCGGTTGTATGAAAGATATACTCATTAGTTCCAACAAAGTTTTTTCGAATTTGCACCAAAAAATCAAAGTGTTCGCGCATTTTATTAGAAAGTAGTACTGGTACCCCTCGTCCTCTTTTGCCTCTTACAATAAGGTGGCTATATGTTCTCAAAAGAAATTTTTCTGTTTCTGTTAGGCAATTCTGAAATTAGTTTTGTGTATGATCATCTAAATTAATAGAATTATAAGTTTCAACTTTTAACTGTGCCACCTCAGCAGGTCTTCTTCTATTTAAAAGAATAATTTGACAATATAATACCTCTTTAAGAGTATTATATGACTTATTTTCATCTATTTTCATTTGCATGTTGTCGTAACTTTGTTTTGCCATTGCTTGTAAGAAAAGATTTAGTTTTTTCAAATCTGCATTAAGAGGAACTAACTCATTTTTATTCCATGTTTTTTGCCCCAGATTTGATGCAGCTTGGGCGGATATCTTATTAGCCCACTGAGACTGAATAAGGGTTTTTCAAATATTTACTTCTTTTCTTTGTTCATCTTTTTCACTTATTTGTAATAAATAAATATAGGCAAGAGAACAACATTTCTTCAGAAGAGTTCCAAAATTCATTGCCAATGTTGGTGACTCGTATGTATGTGTTTTAGAATTATATCGAGCTATATTATTTACACCTTCAACAATCAGATGAAAATAACAGGGTTTTAAGATATCAATCAGATCTTTTATTGATTGATCTTTTAATCGAGTAAATTGGAGGAGTTTAGCTAATCGTCTCATATCTTGTCTGACAAGATCAAAATTGCCCTTAGTTCTTCTTCCTTTTAAATATGTATAGCCATAGTGGCATATTAGAAAATCTTTTTTTGCGACCATATTAATTTCATCAGCTCGCATTCTGGGAAATAACTCCTTCTTCAACAGCTCCTCATGTTTTAGCAATGTACCCATTAAAAGCGTGGTCTGACCATCACTTTGTGAGTTTTGTCTGTTAGTTTTTGGTTCACAATTTTTATACCATTTTTTTGTATGTCTATAGATTGAACTTCTAATTCACCCTTATGCCAGGTGAACATATGTCTAGCAAAATGTAAAACGTCTTTGTCGCAAAATTTGCACATATCTTTTCTCTCTTTGTATTTTTTTCTTCCAACTTCATCAACCTGTAAATAATTTAATTAAAATAATATAAATCTATATGTAATAAATAAGTGTATCCAAAGTAAAAAGAACTATATAAATATTCTATCTTTTTTGTCTCTTTTATAATTATTTTTGTTTACTTGTTTACTAGGCCTTATATTAATTGAGCTGTTTTGAAACAAAAAATATAACAGTTAAATTAATTAAAACCCCTACCTCGATTTTAACTTTTTTCTCTGGGATACCTTCATCCTTAATTTTTAAGTTTACTTTACTTTTTGTCTAAAATCAAAAGGAAATAATACACTTACAAATACGTATTCAAGAAAATCTCACCTCATTTAAAACTATAACTTCTATTGGTTTTTGCTTACTAATTTCAACATCCAGTTCAGAAGCCTTTGAACCTATGTGACTGTCTGACTCCCTATCAAGTTGAGGTTCTAAATCCTAAAAGAAAAAACAGTTTTCATACAAATTCCTATAAAACTAAAATTTGTCTTTTACCCGGTCTTCGCTCTCGGAAGAAAAGTGGTAACGATAATCACTATTTCTATAACTCCCATAACTGCTTGACGTTGAAGGAATATAAATTGAATTATCTACATTGCTGCTACAATTACTTGGTGAAGAAGGGAACTTATAAGGATCATCTTCATTGTTATTGCGATTATTACTCTGTTTGGATGAAGTTGGATGAAATATATCTTTCATGGCATCGTTAAAATCAAATATGATGGTATCGTCACCATATTTTTTTTTATTTCTGAATCATTGCAGACATTCAATTGATTTATAAATTGTTTATCCTCAGATATAGTCGCGGGTGGAACAATTATTTTGTCTGATACTATGTTAATTGAAGGTATATAAGGACACACATCTATTTTATCTGTAATTGACAAATTTATTGAAATATACAGTAAATAGTATATGAAAAAGTTACCTTTCACTGTACTTTGTTGAGCTCAATGCATAATTTTTTTGCTTCTCTGCAACATATTGGAATAACGGAAAAGTCGCACTATTCACACAAAACTGAACCGTACTAGTGAATTTGTTATAAATAAAAGACCTCGCTAAAAATCACTGAAAGCCCGGAAGCACTAGACACTTTTCGAAAATGGTCGGTATATTTTGAATGGACGGTCTTTTACGGATTTCGTTAAACGGAAACCCCGGAAGTACTCGGCACCTTTCGGAGATCAGGAAAAATCCTTCAATTTGATTTGCAACAGATAGCCGTTATATCATCTTTCTTAACTTTCAATTATGTTAATACATTCAAGGTACATAAATATAAATAAAATCCATATTTATGTAAAATATCAATTTAACTGAATATTTTTTTTTATTTTTATTAAATAACTTCGACAACATAATGTTCTTATAAATTAGTTATATATAACATTTTAACAAGACAAAACAAATATTAAATCTATTTATGAAACGTACAAAATTGCTGAGTAACCAATCATTGGTCAGAAATCACGGCAACGCTGGAATGGTTCAGGAAGTGTCGGCAAACTGCATAAAATTGTATATTTTGATTCAAATTAGTATGCAAAATATACTTTTTCAACATCTTTATAAGAATATATAAATATATAAAATTTTGCATTTCTAAAATATTAGAGTATATATTAGAAAATAGGCTCTCTTACCCCACATATACTTCTAAATTTGTCATTTATTTTTTTTCTCTTTCCTTTATAAATAGATGATGCGGGAAAGTGTGATTTGTATGTTGGGTTAGAATTGATAGAAGGATGTAAATCAGTCAGTCAGGAAAGGAGCAAATATAGACACGGATCACTACTTGACTAGAATCAAACTTAGTTTAAAACCTCGAAAACTTATTCAAAAGAGGCTGCTAATACCAAAGTTTGACCCAACGAAAATAAAACCAGCCCTAACAGAAGAGCTTGATAAACAACCAGCACAGAACTGGCAAGAATTGAAACAAAAAATTCTAAAACGGCCTTAAAGTTGGTCCCTTTACAAAAACGTAGAAAACATCCGTGGTGGGATGAAGTTTGCGAGCAAGCAGTATTAAGCCGAAGTAAAGCATTCAAAGATTGGAACAGTCAAAAACAGCAATAAACTATAACATCTTTTTGGAAGTAAGAAAAGAAACATCGAAGCTAATTAGACAAACTAAAAGAAAATATGAAAACAATCAACTTAATGAAATAGAAAAAGATTTCCAAAAAAAATAACACCCGAAACTTTTTCAAAACATTTAAAACTAAATTAACAGGCTGGAAAAGGCAGGAAAGAACCGCAAAGTATTTGCTTCCAAAAGGATAACGGACAATTAGCTCTAAATAACCAAGACAATTGCAAAGAACTTGCGAAATATTTTGAACAAATACTAAACTGTCCTGAGCCCTTAAACAAATTAGCAACACTAAAACCTAAACAAACAAACCCAGATTCATTACCACCGAATGAAGATGAAATAATTAGGCAAATCAAGCAGATTAAAAATGACAAGGCTTCTGGTGAAGATGGAATCACTGCTGAACTTTTGAAATCCGCTGGTCCAGGTACAATCAAGGAAATAACCACAATTCTACAAGAAGTTTGGCGAACCGAACGGATTCCGGAAGATTGGAAAGATGCTCTAATCCATCCACTACATAAGAAAGGAGATAGAACGGATGTAAACAACTATAGAGGGATATCTCTTGTCCCAGTTTGTTACAAGATTCTATCTCAATGTCTACTAGACAGAGCACAGGGACAGTTAGAACCTAACATTGGTGAATATCAAGCAGGTTTTCGATCGGGCAGATCCTGCCCTGAACAGATCCTGAATCTGAAGTTGATTCTAAGACATCAAAAACTGTACAATAAAAATCTCGTCTGTACATTTGTGGATTTCAAAAAAGCATATGATTCTATTGACCGCGAATCTTTATTCCTAATCTTGAAACAACAAGGACTAGATCTGAAAACGCTGGCAATTATTAAAGCAACGTTAACTAACACAAGGTCAAAAGTTAAATTCATGGGTGACATCTCCGAGCCCTTCGAAATTAAAACTGGAGTGAGACAAGAGGATGGACTCTCGCCACTCTTATTTAACTGTGTTCTAGAAAAAGTAATACAGGAGTGGCGTGAAAAAAAGTCGGCCCTGAATATTGACCAACCCATTAAACTGGGGAGAACCAACATCAAAATTAATTTTCTGGCATTTACTGATGATCTAGCAATTTTAGCTCAAGATGTATTAACGGCACAGAAACAGATTGAAATTCTAAAAGAAACAGCAGGAAATGTAGGACTTCAAATTTCCTTTGAAAAGACACAATACATGACCTGCAACAGACTAAGAACGCCATTTCTAAAAACAAAATATGGTAACATCAGACGAGTCTCTCAATTCAAATATTTGGGTGAAATAATCATGGAAAATGGGTTGGAAAAAGCGGCCAATAAGGGTAGATGTCAAAAAATGGACACGACATTGAGACTTACACAAAATATTTACAACAAAAAATGCCTATCTAAAAACACAAAACTGAGACATTACAACACAGTTATTAAGCCAGAATGTCTATATGCTGCAGAAACGCTCATTTTGAATAGAAAGAAGGACATCGAGGACATTGAAAAGGAGGAAAGAAAAATCGTAAGAAAAATCCTAGGCCCCAAACAAATAAATAGCACAACATACCGACTTCGAGAAAACAAAGAAATCAAACAATACACAGATATACATAGCGATATGAGAAAAAGAAGACTTAAGTTTTACGGGCACATAAAACTGGAACCCCCCTTGGCAGTTAATTTGTTTGAACCCTCTTCTTTAGCGAATATCTGCGATACCTGAGGAACATTTCTGGCGAATGTCAAGTCGGAAGGACTTAAAGTTTAAGAACGGCAGTATATTTAACTTTTACGCCTCCGCAAACTCCCTGGAAGTTAATTTATATGAACCCTCCTCCTTAATAAACATCTACGATGGATGAAGAACATTCTTGCCAAATTTCAAGTCTGTAAGACTTAAAGTTCAAAAGCGGGAGTATATTTATCTTTTACGCTTCCGCAACTCTTTTTAGGAGTTTTAATTTTTATGAACCCTACTCCTTAGCGAACATCTACGACCCATGAGAAACATTTCTGGTGTATTAGCCAGCTTATTATAAACTGCTTTTTCGCTTCGGATAAAGAAATCCCGATAAATATTTTCTCTTTTTAGCAAAACTATTCTGTTCATATATATTTCAACTATGCAAACAAATCCAATCATAAACATGTTGAGACTTTCTTTTAGACCATTTTATAGATAATTCTTTAGTAGCGCATAACTTAAAATGTAAAGATACGTTAACATTTCGTAATATCTGAAATTTATGTAGTTCAATTTAAAAACGGAACAGACAGCAAAGAAAGGGTGATTAAATATAGCATAGTTCTTTTAGAATTTCGTCAAAATATTATCTATGGGCTATATAGATACACTCAGAGAATATTAAATGAAGGGGAAGAAGAAAATATTTTGTATATTAGTATTAGGTTGATGTTCGTCCTCTTATTTTGACGCTATATGGCATTTCATCGTAAAACCGAAGGGTTATCTATTTCACATATGTAGAGTTTCATGTTGTTTGACAATATGAATTTCATTTCGGAAAACATGTGATATTTGGTTATCACATAACCAAATGTCATATGTGGTTGTGTTTTTTAAATTTTATTAAGTACTAGCTGTTTCCTGCTTGGCTTCGCTAAATTAATCTCTAATAATAATCGATTTTTATATAATTAAAATTACTTTTAGAATTTCATAGCTTTTACCTGCTATTTTTTTAGTTAATTATTAGTTTAGTTAGTTATATTAGTTTAGTTAGTTAATTGCGATGTTTTTTTTATTTCTAACTTACATCATAAAAACGCGAGTATATTTATCTTTTACATTCCCGCAATCCCCTTGGGAGTTGATTTTTGCGAACCCTCCTCCTTAGCGAACATCTGCGATACCTGAGGAACATTTCTGGTGAATGTCAAGTCAGCAAGGTTTAAAGTTTAAGAACGGGAGTATCTTTATTTTTTACGCCCCCGCAACCTCCCTTAGAAGATGATTTTAATGAACCGTCCTCCTTAGTGAACATCTACGATGGATAAAAAACATTCTTGCTAAATTTCAAGTCTGTAAGACCTTAAAGTTCAAAAACGGTAGTACATTTATTTTTTACGCTCCCGCAACCTTCTTTAGAAGTTAATTTGAACTTCTTTCAAATGTTTTGAAACCGTCCTCCCTAACGAACATCTACGACCTATGAGAAACATTCCTACCAATATTTAAGTTTGTAGGTCTTATATTTTCGGAGAATTTGCTAAAAGTGAGTGGTACTTCCGTACTATCCATTCGAGCATTATTGATGGATAAACAGCCAAACAAATACACTTTTGTATTTATAATAATAGTAAGATTGAAGATGGCAGAAAATAAGCAGTATTTTTGATATAGTTTGCTTTTTTATTTCCGACAAGACAAGAATGCTTCGCAAACGCAAAAAAAAGAAATGGCACGTTGACGATTCCACTGGCCCGAAGTAGTTAAAAAAGTTTCGAAAAAATAAAATTAATTTTAGCGATGCTCCACATTCTGGATGAACGGCCGCTATATATTAAATCGAAGAAATTCTTGGAATTACTCAGTCAATAGTGTCATGTTGATTACGTCAACTTGGAATGATCTGCAAGGGCGATGCATGGCTACCGCATAAGTTAAAGGAGAATAAGTTGATAGATCGAACTTCTACTTACGATTCTTTATTGAAGTGTGACAAAATCGATCAATTTTTAAGGCGGATGGTTGTAAGTGATGAAACAATCGATTGTGCATATTAATGTTAATGGTAAGGACTTCAAAATTTAACCAACGCAAATCCAAGTTACATCATCTGATGAAGATTATGCTATGTATATTGTGGGACTGGAAGGGAATCGTTTATTATTAGTTGTTACTTGAAAACTAAACCATTAATTCGGTGAAATACTGTTCACAACCAAGTGGGTTAAAACGAGCAATTGCCTAGAAATGGCCCGAATTAACTAACATAAATGGCATTGCGTTTTATCGAGACCATGCTGGACCGCAAGTGCCTGTGGCTTGGAATTTTTTGGTCCATCTCTACCGTCATCTCCTGACCTTGCGCCCTCCGAATACCATTTATGTAGATCACTTCAAGACAGCTTAGATGGTAAAAACATAACTTCCCTCGAAACTTTGAAAAGTCATCTGTATCGGTTCTTTAGCCAAATACTACTGAACTGATATGACCGCGGCATTATGCAGCTAATGTAGAGATGGAGAAAGTGTATCAAAGAGAATGGCATTCTGTATTGATGTAATAAAATGTATCTCAAAAAATAGGACGAACTTTCCCATAAACCCAGTTCTGAATTTATTTTCTGTGACAATGTGAATCGATATGTTTTAATGGTGTGGGTAAATAAATAGAATAAGCCTGAAAAGATTTAGCACTAAACACCAAATCACTTTTTTTGAACTTCTCTACGCACGTTTCGCTAACCATGGTTTCGCTAATCATCAGGAGATGATTTAATCCGATGATTTAATTGAGACTAAATCATCTCCTGATGATGCTAACATGGTTAGCGAAACGAGCGTCGAAAGGTGAAAATCTCTTCAAGTATATTGTTTCACACCAAAGGTTCCAATAGAAGAATTGAGAATATGCCTGGATAAAATTACTGGAAAGACTTTAAAAACCAGCAGTAGGTCGAAAATGAACATGAACTAACTAAGCCTTGTTTAATGTCTAAATGTCCACAATATTCGAAAATTGGATGACAATTCGGCTCACAGTGCATTCTTTAAAAACGAAAACGCAACACTGGGTGCTGAAAGAATCGTTATATAATTTTCGAATACATTCGAAATTTAGTATATGAATTTCCAAATATCGGCTCCCCCAATTAAATATGTTGTCGAACATATTTATCGACATCCTAAAAGGTATAAAAACATAAAATGAAGAGAACGAATACATATCATAAGATGAACTAAAGGCCATTTAAAAATAATCGAAGAGAATAAAATTGTCGGAAATATTGCATAAATGTTACTTAAGGGGGAAAATATTTAAAAACCACAAAACGTTATTAAAAAGAAATAATGTATGTTATTTGCATTTCATGAACCATATTTTCCATAAAAACTATATATACATGTACTTCTCTTCATCTTTTTTCTTCCCATGGTATCTATTCCGATGGAATTATTTTAACATTATTGTTAACGTTAGGTTAGAAATAATGTAAAACTGATCAAATAATATGTTTATTATCCCTCCTACTGGTAAACTGTGAATATATTTCAAAGAAAAATATTATTTTTAAAAACGGGAAAAGCCAATAAACGTATGTCGTAGTTATGGGAGAAACTTAGTGATTTCGTGTTAACCATTACCAACTTGTTGTGTGGTTGTTCACACTTACAGGTCACCTCAGTTTCGAAATTTAATGAGTTCTGTATAAAAAGACCCAAAATCCCAAAAATCAGCCTTGATAAAAAAAATTATAAAACGTAACATTTAATGTTTTATAATTCTTGCCGTTGTATCATTTTCATCATTTACATTGAAAACCTAAAAAATCCAAAACGAAACTGAAACGAAAAATGCAATTTATTATTTAAAACTGAAGCAACATTAAAGGGTTTTCATAAACCGGTAGCGCGAGCAATCTAATTTCCAGCGTCATCGCTTTTTCCCTTTGACTAAAGGAGAAAAACTCTTTTTGGGCCTATTCTGAAGCCAAAACACGATAGAACACTGAATAATACCCATTTTAACAATGCGGAACAATGAAAGGGATTGCCAGCCATATTTTTCCTACCAGAATAAGAAACAAAAGAGAAACCTTCGAAAAGAAAAACGACCTTATTTTTATGTACGTTTGGGGACAAAAACAGTAAATTTGTTAGGTTCTCTTTGAGAAGTAAACATACTGATAACCGTAACAGTAAAAGTTTGAAATCGGTTTTTTAGTTGTCCAATTGTGAGGTTCACAAATACTTTTCCATTCTACCAATTCAAACAATGATGGGAAGCTTTCCACAAAAGGCAAAATGAGGGTAATGTGAAAAGGATTTTCTACGAATTCGTCAATCACTTGTTTATCATCTATATATAAAAGAGACTATATATATATATATATATATATATATATATATATATATATATATATATATATATATATATATATATATATATATATATATATTATATATATTTATACTCTTCTGGGTCGCAAAGTGTAGACTTGGTTATTAAGATATCTAGGAAGGGGAGCTTTTTGTCTTCTTCGATTTCTAAAGTGAACTGTATATTTTGCTGCATGTAATTTAAATGCCTGTGGAATTTGGCGAGTTCGTTTATGCCAAAGGACCAGATAATGAAAATGTCGTCGACATTTCGGACCCATACTTTTGGTTTGAGGTCAACCCTCCTCGGTGCCATATTTTCAAAATATATCATGTAAAGGTTGGCCACTACTGGTGATAGAGGTAAACACATCGCCGCTCCATCTGTTTATCGGTATATGTCTTCGTCAAACACGAAATAGGCGTTGTTCAAGCAGTGTCTAGACAAACCTACCACGTTCTTGGGAACGTCTTCATTATCCACTATTAATTGCAATGCTTCTTCTAGTGGTTTGATTTTTGGCAGGCCATATAGTTTTGGGCACCTGCTTGACTTTACTCTCCGGATTAGTTGTTTCCTGATATTGTCGTCGGTTGGAGACTCTTTGATTTTGGCTTTAGTGGTTTTTTCCAGACATGTTGGGGGGTCTCTTGTAACTTTTTTGTAACTTGGGCCGTGTAGAAGTTCTTTGATTTTTGTTCTGTATTTTTCACTATCTATGACTACTGTAACATTTTCCTTGTCGGCAGGTAGTACTGTTAAATAACCAAGCAAATGAAATATTTGCTTTGTTTGGTTTCTTTATGACTTGATATTTTTCACGGGTTTGATTTGCTGCGGGTGCTTTGTTATGTCTTAGACATTCTATCTAATTAGTTGGGCAGTAATTTTATCGAGAGGTTATAGGCTTGTTTTGACATTTACAATTATTTCTTTTATCGGAATTAATTTTGGTGCGATTGAAACCATTACTTAGAACGCTTATCTCTATTGATATGTTGTATGGAGTATGTAGGTGTATGGACTATATAGGTATATATATATATATATATATATATATATATATATATATATATATATATATATATATATACGTGACACTCAGCTACTGTTGTTTCATTGGACGCTATCGAAAGAATTTAACATTGCATATATACTCCATCCGACGGAGAATCGATTGCGAGAGGTTGTTGACTGTAGATAGGGTCTCCCTATTCTTGACGGGAGAGCATAACCTAACCTAACGAGTCTGATAATCAAGATGCGAAACATGTGACCTCCAATTGCAGGGATGGGTGGGGCTCGTCCCCAGTCAGGCACTTAACAAAATGTTCATTTAGGTGGAGGCGCATGTGCTGTGTGTTCCACATGAGATTGTGGAACCCAACGGTTGGGTGTACGTGACACTCAGCTACTGTTATCTCATTGGACGCTGTCCGAAGAATCTATTATTGCATATATATAAAACTAAATTAGATGCCAGGAAACCATTTATTTAGACAAAAGATTAAATATAACCCCAAAAAAATCATCTAAATGCGTTAAATCACACGATTTTGGTGACCAATTAACAGGTCCGTTCTTCGAAATAATTTTTCACCGAATTATTCTCTAAATTAATCGATTGTTGTGCTGACTGTATGACATGTAGGACCATCCTGTTGGAACTACATCTCATCCAAGTCAATACCCTTCAAATGCAGAATTAAATAATCAACTTAGTTGAATAACAAAGTCCAACTTTCTGCGAACGGCGACGAATTTGGATCATCAACTACACTATCAGCAACAGCTTCAATCTTTTCTTCAGAACGCACAAGTCGATAATTTGGCGAATACATCGCTCAGTTAGGCTATTATATGCACCAATAAATTCACGAAGTGCTCTGTATGTTTGGCGCACAGAAAACTGATTTTGATAATAAATTTCGACAATATACAAGCGTCGCTTTGATGGTAAACCTTCCATGATAATTTACCAGGCTATAGAGATACAGATTTGTAGACTTGTGCGTAGACTCAAAGTTCGGTTGACATCTACCACTATCGAAAGTTTGCAGACACTAAAAAGGATGGCCGCTTCAATATGTTCCCAACTCTCGAGTCCTCCGCTTTCCTCTACAATATTCTTAATAACGTTATCAGTCCATCATGTTTTCAGTCTTATTCCTGGACGTTTGCGATCAAGCGGTATCGACTCTATTTAATTAATAATAATAATTAATAAATAAAAACTATCGTATTTAATTAATTTTCAATTTTGTACCTTCATTTTCGCATCCCTCAATTCCTCATCCTCAATTTCCTCACCCCTATAGCTTATAGTTGGTGCATGAGCTTGGAGGATTTGAAGCACAAACTTTTTATTCAGCTGAACGACGTAATGGGCTAGTTAGTCAGATATACTCTCAGATTGTACGACACTGTCCTTTGGCTTTTGGTGGATGAGGAATCCAATTTTACCATACCGTCCATTCTCCGTACCCCGAATTTAGAGTATGTGATACAGTTTGATTAGCTCTTAGCCCTGTCTTCCTGTTTCATATAGCCTTATGATATCCCAATATATGTTATATAGTTCTACTAACAATTCTTGCAGTTGTTCTTTGCGTATCTTCCTTTCCAAACCGTGTTTACTCTATATTATTAAATAGCCATGTTCTATAAGCATATGTAACTATTGGTTTGATAACTGTTTTAACCAGTTGTATTATCAGTTCTTCTATTGCAATCGTTGGTGTGTACCACTGAACTCAAAGAGATTTACTACTAAATACTAAGACAGCTATTTCTAATTTATCGGTGCGTGTTTTGCTAATCATTTCAGCATCATCAATAATTTGCAAATATTAAAGCTTTTTAATGTTTAGTGGTAAATATCTATAAGTTTTCAATTGTATTCTGTTAAATTCCCTTATACATCTGTTTCCGGTCATTATTCTAGGTTGTGTTTCAATATCTAGATCTATTTTCTTTGAAAAGGTACTAAAAACCCAGGTACTAAAAACTTCCTAAACTTATATTCTATCCACCCTTCCGACAATTCCTTCAGAGGATTTCCGTTTTTTAATTTCTTTCATGGCCTCTTCGTCTTATTAATTGTTTCAATGTCTAAATGCGCAATATAAATTTAACAAGGGTGAACCATTCAAGCATATCTTGACATTTAGCAAAACATTTTGTAAAACCTTAGTTTTAAAGTAATGTTTGAGAATGTAAAGTCGTTTTACGAAACTATAATCACACATATTTCGTTTAAAAATAAAAGTGATAGATAACAAAGTAAAAAATTGTTTTATTCTTTTTTTAAAAAATGAACTATCACAAAGTAACGAACAAATCAATCAATAATTTAGCAAAATACCCAAATTGTATCATTTATTAATTTCAAGACTCTCTAAGAGATTTAATTTTCTAGATTTATATTCATTATGTAACATTTTAAAATTATCGTTGAAAGTGTAAAACTAATCTTTTGGTTAAAATCAGGAAAAACAAAATTTATATTTATTGTTCGAATACCTTTCAAAAAAGAATTAAAGAAATATTAAAAGATTCGTTTATTTTTAACAATTATGAGTAACAACAATTATAATGATAAATCCTCAAGTACCAAAATTATAGTCGTTAATAAAATTACACAAAGGTAATTACCCAATTAGACCGGTAGTTTTATTTGTTACAGCTCCAGCAATTAAATTATTAAACAAGTTTATTAAAATCTAAACTAATTTCCTTATATATATATATATATATATATATATATATATATATATATATATATATATATATATATATATATATATATAAAAAATTTTATCTCGAGTATACCACCAAATAAAGGAATACAATTAGTTGACAAATTTCTTCCAAAAATAAAGATAATTTAATAATGAAATAAGACATTTTAGAACTACTTTTAATTATGTTGGATTAGAATTATTTTGAATTGGTAATATGTTTTATTTTTCGAATGAAGGTTTGATAATGGGGAACCATTTTTATATATATATATATATATATATATATATATATATATATATATATATATATATATATATATATATATATATATATATATATATATTATATAACTCAGAAAATAAGATAAATCAACATTAGCTGTTTATAGTACAAGGTGTCCCATAAGAAAGTTTATATTTCATTGGCACAATGCGCAAAGGCAACAACTGCGAGGGGCGCGGAGCGTATGCCAATCGATAGCCCGGCTATCAGCCTTATCGATAAGCCGGTTTAGGAATTTAGTCAGTATGCAGTGTTTCTTGGATGTACACAGTACGTATTGTGTGCAAGAATTTTACAAAAACAATGGTTCGGCGACTGTAGCGCAGAGGAAGTTCTGCAGTCATCGTGGTTTGCGTAGCATTAAAGATGCACCCCTCGTCAAGGAATGGGTTAAGTTTGAAGAAACCTATGGAAAGGACGAAAATTATTTGGAAATGGCAAATCAGTTCATTCGTGACACTACGGACCTTTCCGTTCGTAAGCGAGAACACGCTTTAAATTTGCCTCGAACACCATTGCACCGCATTGTGTGCAAGAACTTAAAACTGCACCCATACAAAATTCAACTGATGCAAAAGTTATAGCCCCATGCCGGTCAGAGGCTTTAATTCGTTAATCAGGTAACTGAGTATTTCGCAAGATTCAACAGCATATTGTTTTCGGATGAGGCTCGTTTTCATTTCAACGGTATGTAAATAAGTAGAACTATCGTTACTGAAGTGCAACGAATCCCAAACACAAGCATCAAAAACCCTACATACGCCTAAACTACCTGTATAGGCTATAATGCCAGGGCGAATAGTAGGCCCGTACTTTTTTGAAGACAACAAAGGACGTGCAGTTAGCATCGATTCAGAGCGTTATGTGAAAATGTTGGACAATTTTTTGGTAGCTGAACTGCATAACTTTACTGGTTATAATTAAAGAACATAGCTTCAGTAGGACACAGCAACATCACACACTTTCAACACATTTCTACGACGAGTTTTGTGAAATTTTTCTAAACAAATTGATCTTCAGGAGAGGTGACATAAATTGGCTTCTACATAGTTCTGATCTGAGCCATATGGACTTTTTCTTGTGGGGCTATCTAAAATCGAAAGTTTACATCAATAAACCGAGTTCTTTGGTGCAGTAAAACGAAAATATTCGACAGGAAATGGCAACCATTCCAGCCGTCCTAAGAAATTTTGCTGTTCGTTCAGATGAATGCCGTGGGCATGAAACTTTACATTTGAATGACAATATTTAAAAAAAATAATTTCCTAAAATGTGTATCTCAATAATTAATAAAGGTTTTTTGATGGATATATCAAAAAGTATCTTTCTTTTAGGATACCCTCTACATAAACAGGTACTGATAGACAATTAAATCAATTCTTAATTTACATAAATTATTTACATGGGAACAATAAATTCACAGTTGAAGATGAACAAAATTATAGTAATAATTTTTATATTTAGCAATTATAATAAATCAATTCTTCTATTGGAACCTTTGGTGTGAAACTCTAAACTTGAAGAGATTTACCACTAAACACCAAATCACTCTTTTTTTCAAAATATATTTTCAAAATTTTATAAATCAGGAGTTTATTTAATAGAGTGCAGTTTGTGTCCAAAAGTCAAAATAACAAAAAAAAATTATGTGATATCAGAGGAAAATTGACATGGAAAAACCCATCTCGACTCACAAGTGAAATTGATTACAACGATAAAATAATATTTTGCAATTGTACTGTCTTTAACAATTTTAATGTTGGAAGTGACCACCGAATGGTACGAGCAAAAGTTAGGATTAACTATCGAAGAGAGCGCGAAAGAATAGTAAGGTCAAAGAAGGCCAAAATGAATTCTGGAAAATTGCTGAAGAGGGGCAGCGATTTTGAGATTGCTTTGTCGAACCGCTTTACTATGTTACCCTGAGTCCTTTTGACAGAGTCGAGTACGCTGAGATTTGCAAAACTATAAGATAACGTATCAGAGAGGAGACGCGCCGGTTCAATATAAAGCTAGTGCAAAAAATTCTGGAAGAAAACAAGGAAATTAAAAAGGCTAAATAGAAGCTGAGAGAGAAGAGTGTGCAGGGCACCAAAGGAAAAGTTAGATGTTGTCAGAAAATTTTATTCAGAGTTATATGAAAATCAGAACCTATCAAAGACAAAACAATACCCACGGAAGAACAAATGCCAGATATCCCAGTGGAGGAAATGACAAATGTTATAGAATCGATGAAAAACGGCAAGGCTCCAGGAAAGGACAGTGTAACTGTCGAAATGCTAAAAGCTGTCGAAAAGCTAAAACCACTGGCAGGATTATACTCAAAATGCCTTAAAGAACAAAAAGGATCTGACTTATGGAAAAATATAAAAGTGATGCTTTTACATAAAAATGAAGCACAGGAAAATTTTAAGAACTACCGTCCAATAAGTCTCCTATCAGTAATGTACAAAGATTTCAATAAGATAATATCTAAAAGAATATTAAGAAAATTGAATGACGCACAACCAAAAGAACAAGCAGGATTCCGAAGTGAATTCAGGACAATGGATCATATCCAGGTTGTACAGCAGGCCATAGAAGAGGACAACGAAAACACCGTGCCACTGTGCTTGGCTTTTGTCGACTACGACAAAGCATTTGACTTAATCTCAAACAAGACAAAGCATATGTAAACCTGTTAGGATCGATATATGATGGAGCTACACCGACAAATCACCTTGATGATCTTGAAGTGGGAATTAATGTAGAGCGAGATGTACAGCAGGGTGACGATATATCGTCTATTTTTTTCTCGGCTTGACTTGAAGAAGTATTCCGTTATCTGGAATAGTAACACGATGGTGTAAAGATCAATGGTGCAAACTTAAACCATCTTAGATTTGTAGATGATATCGTTCTCATTTCACAAGGCCCAGACGAGCTGCAAAGACACATACAAGAGCTGCAAAGGGCTGGCAAACCATTTGGCTTAAAAATTAACCTGAAAAAGAGTCAAGTTATGTTCAATAAATTCGCTGAGGACAGAAGAATTTCAGTTTTAGAAAGGGATTTGGAGATCGTGGGCTACCTTATATATTTTGGACACAGGATTTTAATGGAAGGGGATACCGCCCGGGAGGTGGAACGGCGTATTATATGTGACTGGCAAGCATCTGGTAGGCTCAACAGAGTGTTTAAGAGACTCCCACTTTGCCTGAAAAGAAAAGTCAGTGCGTCCTGCCCGTTATGACATACGGAAGTAAAACCTGGACAGTTACACTGCAATTAATTCAGAAACTTCGGGTAGTTGAGAGGGGAATGCAAAGATGTATGCTTGGAATTACCAGAAACACCTGCACATGGACCAGGGAACAAACGAAAGTGTGTGACATCATTGGAAGAGTAAAGAAATTGAAATGGAAATGGGCAGGCCATATAGCGAGGCGATGGGACGATACCACTTGATCGCAAACGCCCGCGAAGAAGACCGAAAGCACGATGGATATATTGGACTCGAGTGGCAGAGGAAAGCCCAGGACCGTGAAGGTTGGAAGCATGCTGAAGAGGCCTTCATCCTGCAATGGATCGACGCGGGCTAATGCTAACCACTTAATATTAGAAAATCATCACTTTTTACGATAATTTAAAAAGGTTGGGTAATGAATATAAATCTACAAAATTAAATCTCTTAGAGAGCCTAGAAATTAATAAAGAGAAAATTTGGGTATTTTGCTAAATACCCAGGTAGACTTGAATGGTTCACCCTCGTTAAATTTATATTGAGCATCTAGATATTGAAAAAATGCATTTCGTCACTATCATTATTTATGATTTTGTTAGGTCCATGGACATTTTAGGTTATAAGTAGTTTTCTTACAGTTAGTTTAATATAATTCGTATTTAAAAAAGTCGCTGTGTGTATATGGAAATGTGTAAAAATATGGAAATTTACATATAAGTCTTATTTTTTTAAGACCAGTTTTAGTATTAATATTATCATTTCTTAAAATGTATTCTATACTATATCATATCAAATCCATTAAATAAGATTTTTAATTTATAATAGATTTGTTTCAAATCTGTAAATATGAACAGTCTCAATGAATTGTCGTTTAGGAAAATTAATTGTTTTGCCCCCTTTTAAAAATCGAAAATTAAAAGTTGTGTTGCTGAATTTTAACATTGTCGTACATCCGTTAAAGATGATGAACGCTTGGGACGCCTACACACCTCTACGACTAAAAAAATGTCGCAAAAATACACAAGGTTTTATTAAATGATCAATAACTGAACATACGCGAGCTTGTTAACATAGTAAATATATCGATAGATCATGTCCACTATATTTACACAATGTAAGAAAACATTTTCCGCTCGATGAGTGCCGCCTTTGTTAACAGTGGGCCGAAGGCGCTTTCGAAGAAACACTTCTCAAAGGTATTCGTTTTATTTGATCACGATTTTTTTTTCGGGGTTTTATAAGAGTAAAGAAAACATAAATTCACTATGGCACGTCGAAAACAAAGTAGTTCAAACAGTAAGTGGGAACAGGTGAAAGTGTGCTTTAGAGGGCGAAAACGTTTCCATCAGCAGGAACGTCTTGATTTCTAAAATTTTCTGTGATTTTCGTGACGTGGTCCTCATAGGCTACCTGACAAAGTGCAATATTATGCTTCACTGCTGAACCAAGTGATGGGTGCTATTTAGGTTAAACGTCCATATCTGGCTAAAAAGGAATATGCTGTCTCACCCAGATAATTCTGCCTGCACACACATCTCGGATAATTGCTTGGTTGTAAAACTTCGCTAACTACTCTTCGAAATACTTCTACATGCGCCATATTTGCTGGAGTTGTCTCCTAGAGATTACATCATATTCCTTAATCTGAAGAAATGGTTCGCTGAACGAAGATTCAATACAAATAATGAGATCAAAACTGAGAAAACGGTTAATTTTGCAGGTTAAAATAATGGCATTATGCTGATGGAATTGAAAAGTTAAAATATCGTTGGTCAAAATGTATTGAAATGCGAGGTGGGCATCGTTAAAGAGTTTTAAAAATCTCAAGAGCATTTTTTTTTAATCGAGAACTTTTCGAACGATCCTCGTCGTCTGATCTCGTTTCCTGAGATTCATTTTGTATGTTTACTCATATTAATGAACAACGATTATATAAATATTTCCCGCCCGAACTTCGAAACGTTATAACAGCATCACTGCTCAAAATGTTTAAAAAAACACTGTTTGAAACGTAAATGTCACTTGGCCTAGCTCTTTTCAGTATATTATGTCAATTCATCAGAGGGGCGGCAACCTCCACCTTGGGAAAATATAATCCGACGAAACACATTTCTGACTTAATGGACTTGAACAAACATAACTGCAGGATTTAGGCCGATAAAAATCCTCAAGTGATTCATTCTCAGAAAGTCACTGTTTTGTGCAGTTTTTGGGGTGAAGGAATGATAGGAACGATTTTTTTAAGCCGATGATGGAAACCATGTTACTGTTAATTGTGAAGGCTGTCGGAGTATGCTATATAATGGGGATATAAACAATGTTTCTTTTAACAAGACAGTATAGTATGTCACATCTTGCCAGACAATCGATCTATTGTAAGAAAAATGTCCGGGGCGTATTATTGCCCGAAATGGTAATATCAACTGGCCATCAAGATCATGCGCTCTCATGCCCTTGGATTATTATTTATAGGGTTAGATTAAGCCTCTTGGTACCAAAAATAAACGTCAAACAATTATTGACCTTATACGAAATATTCAAGCTCCTGTTAAAAATATACCACGCGATATGTATGAAAGAGTAATCGAAAATTTGGCCTCCAAAGTGCAATCCACTAGACAAAGCCGAGGGGGCATTTAAACGACCTTATGTTCAAAATATATAATTATATATTATACATTTTGTTCTTCAAGATACAATAAAAATTACCCAATTATTACTTCTATTGTCTCATTTTAAAGTTCGGACAATCTTATTGAACAATGCTTTATAATTACGTAGCATAGTCGTTCAGTTAACTGAGCTGAAAACTACCAGACCGTGTTCCGCCCAGGTAAATCCACAATTGATCAACTTTCAGCATAAAGCAGATGCTGGAAAAGAGCAAGGAATGCGGCATGGTGATGTGGTAAAGGTGATGATTCACCTTTCATAAATTTCCAGGTATCATATGATAATATAGACAAAAAAACTTTTTCATATTCTATAATAACATAAAAAAACAAACTATGTAAATTTCTTGTTTGGAAAAGACTTCGTGTAATTCTTTATCTTTACATGTTAGTTAACTTACAGTCTAAATATTACACAGTTTTATTATTTTGACAGTTCTTTTCTATTTTCTCTATTCCGATATGTTTTCCACATATGGAATTCGAGCATATCTTATATGTTTGAAAAATTGTTTACTGTGATAAATGCTGGAAATGGGCGGCGCCCCAATGCCTCACAAACCGATACTTTTTCTATTGAATGAGAAAACTGTAGCTTAATTTTTTTGAATACCATTGACACATGGAGATATGATAAAAAAATTATATTGTTAGAAGAAGAAAACTTTTTATTATGCTAAAAACTTTATTGCATCAGATTCCAATGTATGATTATATTATATGGAAAGCACCTAAAATTACAATACATTATGCCATTGACACATGCAGATATGATAAAAAAAATTATATTGACAAAAAAACTTTTTTTGTGTTGGAAAGTTTACTGGTCCAGGATTCCACGGTATGGTAATAGTATATGTATAGAAAGTATACAAAATGTACGACGAAAAAAACTGGAAGGTAGAAGGTCTTTTGAAGGCAACTTTCATATAACTTGTCAACAACAAAAAACCCTTGTCAAAACATAAAATTTGTAGTTTTTATATATTAAAAAATATTGTCAAACATCTTATACTAAACACAAGAAGCAGGTACTTTTTAGGCATTTTATTATATATTTTTTACTTATTTCATGCCTATATTATATATTAATTTATTCATCAAACGATACTGCAAATTAAAATGATGTTATCACGCTTTTAGTCTGTAGTTAGGATCGGAAATTTGTATTACCGAGAAGAGGAGATCGGCGAATAAGTCAGTATCAGTAATAAAGTATCGCGAAAGACCTTTGGAATACTGGAAAATGAGCGCAATTGGTGTTCCTCTTATAAAAAAACTATTGGTTGAGCTTTAAGAATTAGAGCCATGATTTTTTTTTATGTATGGAAATATGACGAAAAAGTAGTTGAAATAAATACAGACAAAAAAATTTTTGTTCAGTGAAGATTTAATAAAATTATATGTAACCTGATCTCATAACAAGTGGACACCCAAGGTGCTACCAGGAAAGCAGGTCAACTAATTGCCTCCAACCCGCTAAAAAACGGGACTGCATTATCAAATATTGGCCAGCTGATACTACAACGGAATACTTTTTTAATAGTTACTCCAGCAGCAAATTGTGAGTTACCATACCAGGTCAGTACGGTGCTTGGTCAGTTAGGTTTGTTGAGTTTTTGGTCAAAAACTCTTGCACAACGATGGTTATTCTGCAACGGTACCTTATCGTCTTACAAGATCCATGAATTGTCTTTCAACAAATATGGCCGTTTTCGACGTATATTTTCAAACAAACGCCTCATGACGCCTAAATAGTATTCCTTTTGTCCATCTGGATGAAATTTGCACCCCAACACGTTAATGTTGGGGTGGAAAATATAGAAGAAAACTCCGTAAAAACTCGGGAAATCATGTTGTCAGCGACCTGCTTTCGATGTTCTTTTTGTACAAAATTGATCTCTTTCGAAATCAGTCATGCGGTGACGTGTTTCATGCTCAAAATATCAGTCATAATGTTATAAACGGACCTAAAAGATATGTTCATCACTTGAGACAACTTTCTAAAACACATAGGATGATTTTCGAGTGCCAGTTTCTTGATTTCACCGATGTTTTGGTCGTTCGTAGACGTCGAAGGGCGACCATAACGAGGCAAATCAACTACCATTTCTCAACCCGCTTTATACTATTCATATGCCACTGTTTTGGACAGACACGATTTATCGTAGGTTTTCTGCATGATTTTCAGCGATTCGGCATATAAAATTTTGTTTTTACACAGAAAATTTAAGACAGAATCATTGCTCAATATTTTAATTCATAGTTAAATCGCAGCACACACACTATATATATATATATATATATATATATATATATATATATATATATATATATATATATATATATATATATATATATATATATATATATATTAGGTGCGCATAGACCCAGTTGGATTACGCAAAGCATTCTGACTCATTTTCTAGTGTTCCTTCTGATCTTCCACACCTCTCTCATCCTTTCCCCGTGAATTCTCTTTCTCTCCTCTGTCCACCTTGTTCCCGATCTCCCCGAAACTTCGCTCTCTGATTCAACGTTCTACATATGTATTTTGTTTCTGTACGTTCTTCTATCATCAATCTCTGTCGGATTCATTTGTGCCTTTCCCAGATCAGTTCTGACTTATGCAATCCATGGTACCATGGTACTGTTGACTTGATCCGTTGTATGTATGTAAGCATTCTGTTGGTAAATATTGTCGGGGAGTCTACTCATATGTCCATAGAATTTCAACCTTCTTTTTCTTATACGCCGCTACATTGGACATTCTCTCTGTGGTCTTTCTGGAATGTAGTCTGTATCCTACTTCTGTTAGTTCTGGGCCTAGAATTTTCCTCATAATTTTACGTTCTTCTTTTAGTATGTTCTCTATGCCGCTTTTTGTGTGGAATGTAAGTATCTCGCTTGCGTATAGTACCTGTGGTTTAATTACTGTGTTGTAGTGTCTTATTTTTGTGACTGTGGATATGCATTTCTTATTGTAGATCTTGTGTATCCTGCCGTATGCCCTGTTCATCTTCTTTAATCGAGTCTTTTGTGATATCTTCTCTCCTCCTGTGGGTTCGAGGATCTTGCCCAAGTATTTGAAGTGAATGACCCTATTTATTTTGCCATATTTGGAGTTCATATTTTGGACATCTAATTTTGAGCAGAAGAATTCGTGTTTTTCAAAGGAGATTTGTAGGTCGACTTTCTCTGCACATTCCTTGAGGACTTCTATCTGTTTGGTTGCCCTTGTTTCATTGTCTGCGAGTATGGCTAGGTCGTCTGCGAAGGCTAGGCATGAGATTTCTATATTGTTTTTGGATCGTCCGAGTTGTATTGGTTTCCAGTGACTTTGATTTTTCAGTTCTTTTCCCATTCCCTTATGACTTTGTCCAGGACCAGGTTGAAGAGGAGTGGGGATAACCCATCTCCTAGGCGTACCCTGTTTTAATCAGGAAGGTTTCGGAAATTTCTCCCATAAATTTCAGTTTAGAGGTTGTGTCGGTAGTGTCTGCTGAATCAATCGTAATGTTTTGGGATCGAGTCCTTGTTCTTATAGGACGTTGAACAGAGATTTTCGGTCGATGCAGTCGTATGTTTTCTTGAAGTCCACGAACGTGCAGATGATTGGGACGTTCCCGATAGCTTTATATTTCACTGTTGTTTTTAAGTTAAAGATGTGTTCATTGCATGAACTACCAGTGCGAAAGCCTGCCTGGTACTGGCCAATTTTGTGTTCTAGTTGTTCTTGTGTTCTCTGGAGAAGGCATGCTAAGAGGATTTTGTGCAGCGGGTGGATAAGAGCACATTTCCATTCATCTGGCAATATTTCTGTTTGCCAGATGTTCGTTACAATTTGTGTGAGTTTAAGCAGAATTTGGTCCGAGGTTTTTCAATAGTTCCGCGGTGATACCATCTTCACCCGATGTTTTGTTATTCTTTAGTTTGCGTATGCGACTGTGGATTTCTTCCTGTGTGGGTGGTGGTGATTCTGAGTGGGTATAGATACAATTTTTCTTAGGGAATCTTGTGTCGCGTTCGGGGCAATTGAGGAGATCAGAGAAATAGTGCGCCAACTCCTAACAATTCTCCTGATTGGTTAGCGCTAAAGATTTTGTGGTGTGCATCCACGGATTTCTCTTGCGAAATTACTATAAAAGTCGTGTTTGTTGCGGAAATTCTCCTAGATAGAGTCTAGTTGTTCTCTTATGTGCTTCCTCTTATTTTGCCTGATAACTTTTGCGGTCTGTTTTCTAGTCCCGTTAAAAGCTGTTGACTTTCTGGAGATTTTTTAGAATTGTACTCCTAAACAATTCGTTTGCGTCACTGTAATGCACTTTCTCATTCCGAGTCCCACCAAGGGTGGTTTGTGTTCTTTTTCAATCTTGGGATCAGTTCATGTACTTTCTGTAATTCTTTTGTGGAATATCCATGTATTTATGTATTGTATGTGGAATATCCATGTATTTATTTTTCCATGTATCTGCCAGTTCATTTTCCCATTCCTCTGATATCTTGGATTCCTTGATTTTTTTTATGTCGAATTTCTATAGATGAGCTTTCTTCTGATGAATTCTCCTTGGGGTGAACTTGACTTCATTCATTCATTTGGGTTAAGTAGTGGTCTGAGTCAATGTTCGCGCCCTTGCGGACTTGGACATCTTGGATCTCTCTTTGTTGTGGGTACGACATCGTAACGTGGTCTGGAATTCCTCAATCTGTTGTATAGGCAATCTCCAAGTCTTCTGTTTTCGTGGAGATTTTCTTAGGGATGTTGATATGCTTTTCATGATTTCTGTTGGCATAGTTCAATGAGTCTTGTGCCATTCTTGTTGGTAAATTTGTGACCGGGAATTTGCCTACGGTTTTTCTGATGGATTTTTTTTACTCTAACCGATTTGTACACCTTTCGCACCTTTGTCATTACCTTCTCTAGTGTTATATGTATATATA
>JARFXV010001142.1:0-23024 GCA_031761425.1 Cosmopolites sordidus
ATATATATATATATATATAATATATATATATATATATATATATATATATATATATATATATATATATATATATATATATATATATATATATATATATATATATATGTATATATATATATATATATATCTATATATATATATATATATGTATATATATATATATATATATATATATATATATATATATATCTGTGTGTGTGGTGTGTGTGTGTGTGTTGTTTTTGTCATCTCAGCCCAGAATATTTGTCATATTAGTAATATATGAACAAAACAGCTTTCCAACTGATAAAATATATTCGTCCACTATATTACGATTTCCGCGTGATTTCTACGTAATCGGCATAAGTGGATTCGCGTGTATCGACACCGATTTTAATGAAATTAATTTTGCCGGTGGGGACGTCAGAGAAAAAGAACATAAAATATGATCTGTACGGCGGCAGATCGATCGGTAAATGGCCTGGGCTTTTATTCCAGATTGAATACGGAGCGAATAAGGTTAGTTTAATGACGAATTGATGGCTCGCATAAATTTTCGAATTGGTTTTTCATGGTCCTTTACCAAACCGAATGGGATACTGCCTACTAAATCGGATGTGGAGGCAAACAATATTGTTTTTCAAATTATTTTATGCGGTTGTTTATATGTAACTACGTAAACCTAGCTGTAACTGACAGTTTATATAAATATAAAGAAACATAGTCATTTAGTCTGGATCTTGATGATTACTGGACCACTGGAGTGGTTGAGTACTGATGCATTAAAAAAAAAGACGGTCATATGCTTGAGTTCAATTTATTTCAAGTTATTTGATGTACGCGATTTTTTGCAATATTAGCGTAGAAAGTGTATTTAATAGACATTTCGAAGATGAAACTCATTTCTCTCGAAATCTGTTTTATATTGGAGTACTGGAATGGACCAGAAATGCAATATTTTTTACTAAAGTCAATTTTAGACTTGTATTTGTTTGATCTGTGGTAATATTTGTGGATAAATAATATAGACAAATGCATAACATCGCGTTTTAGGTCTTCCTCGTGGGCGCTTATGATCAAGCGGTGTCCATCTCAGGATTGCTTTGGTCCATCTGTGGTCCATCCATCAATGTGATGACATCGCCTCGCTATATGGCCTGGCCACCTCCATTTCAATTCCTTCACTTTTTCAATGATGTCACATACTTTTGTCTGTTCTCTGATCCATGTGGAGTTTTTTCTGTCCCGCTTTGTAATGCCAAGCATACATCTTTCCATTCCTCTCTGTGCTATTGCGAATTGATTGGGTGTGAGTGTCCGTGTCAGAACAGGTAACACGCTCTGATTAAAAACTTTTCTCTTCCGAACTTTTCTCAAAGTGGGAGTTTGTTCTTAAACACTATGTTGAGCCTGCCAAATACCTCCCAGCTATATTTAATGCACCGTTCCACTTCCCGGGCGATATCACCCTCCATTGAAATCCTTTGCCCAAGATATACGTAGTGATCCACCATCTTTAAATCGCTTCTTAAAATAGATATTCTTCTGTTTTTAGCAGCATTGTTGAACATAACCTGACTCTTTTTCGGGTTTATTTTCCGGCCAAATGGTTCTCCTGCCCTTTGCAGCTTTTGTATGTGTTTTTGTAGCTCATCTGGGTCTTGGGACAGGACGATATCATCTGCAAATCTAAGGTGGCTTAAGTATGCACCATTTATTTACCCATCCTGTTTCCAATTCAGATTACGGAATTCCTCTTCAAGGCAGGCTGAGAAAAGAATAGGCGATTTTACCTTCAAGATCATGTGAACTGTCGCTATGGTTTCATCATACATGGATCTCAGTAGGTTTAGATATGCTCTGTTGATCCCTTGGTAAAACGCAATGCATACATTATGGCTTGCTTTGATATTGTGTCTTTTTATGCTCTGTTGGACAACCTGGATATGATCCATTTTATTAAATCCATTTCTGAATCCTGCTTGCTATACTATATATATATATATATATATATATATATATATATATATATATATATAGAACTATTGGAATGAACAAGAAATGCAGTATTTTGTATACTAAAGTTGAGTTCGAGCTTGAATTAAATAATTAATAATTGGTAATATTAGTAGGAAATACCAGATTTATAGATTTTTTATTTCAAAGATCTTGCAACCCTTGAATAAATTCATCTCATATTATATTCTATGCGAATTTTTGGTAGTAACAAAACCAGTGGACCATGAACTTTCTCCACGTGGTGCCACCGCTCGCCTCTAATCAACTGCCCCCATGCGCCATCACGTATTTCTTGGAATCGGTTTCTAACCTTTCAACCATCATTAGCCGAGCTCCAGATGAATGCAAGGAAAGCAGTTGGAAGGGACGATCGGGGCTAGGCCATGTTAACTGGCCGCCATCATACCAGGTATGCCCACAAGATAGCGTAACGTTACGCTGTCTTGTGGGCATTTCGCCGTATGATGGTGCGAGTTGTGTGCTATTACAACCCGCCATCAAAATGGCAAGTTGACATTACCTGGCCCCGATCGTCTCTTTCAACTACTCTCCTTGAGTTGATCTGGAGCTCACCTGATGACGGCTACACTATTAGTCCGGGAGTACATCCGATCGTTTGTGTCCCGTTTGTTGGGAACGTGCAGACGTTTCGCCAAGGTCATACTTGCCATTCTCAATGCTTGTCTGAAGACTGAAAGCTGTGGAAACCACCTCTGACAGTGGGAGTCAGTTGCTCTTCCAACTGTGATCGCTGAACTTCGGTCTGTCGGTTGATTACTGGTTTCCACAACCCTGATTGGACATCATGATCAGTTTCGACGTCAAATCTCTTTATCCGAGCATACCAATAGAAGAAGTATTGAAATTAATAGTGGAGAATGAAGACCTTCCCAACTACGTGATAGATTTGTCCAGACATTGCTTAAACAACGCTTACTTCATGTTTGATCAAGACATATTCCGACAAACAGATGGTGCAGCAATGGGTTCATCTCTGTCACTAGTAGTGGCCAACCTCTTCATGATATATTTTGAAAAGATCGCACTGCAGAGCGCTGACCTCAAATCAAAACTGTGGGTCCGATATGTCGACGACATTTTAGTCATCTGGTCCTTTGGTAAAAGCGAATTTGTCAAATTCCACAGCCATTTACTCCCCTTTCTCCCTTTCTAGATGTCCTAATAACCAAGTCCCAAGATGGATGCTTATAACACACAGTTTACCGGAAATCAACCAACACGAACAGATACCTGAATGCAAGGGCTCATCACCATCCAGCACAACTTCAAGTGGCTGTCAACACCTTGATTTCTCGATCTCTCCGACTATCCGATGACATCAACCGAGAGAAAGAGCTCAAAACAATCACCGACGCCCTAACGCTCTAAAGCAAAACGGCTACTCAGCGTATAATATAAAGAAGGCTATTAATCATCAAAACAACCAACAGAAGCCAAATGAATATGAAAATAGGCCCGTAACAGTTCTGCCCTATATCAAAGGTGTCACAGACCGCATGGACGACTGCTTCGCAGACATAATATATCAACCGCATACAAGCCACATAAAACAATAAAATCAGCCATTAGAAGTCTCAAAGATCAAATCATTTTATAAAATCCGGGCGTATACAGCATAAAGGTCTATTCACACAGTTCAGTCATGTCACAGTTCAGTCACTGTTCCGAATTAGAACCGTCGCCGTTCAGTCTCAGTCAAAATGATGGCTATATTCACACCTATACGTCAGGTTTTTTTGACTGCATACAGTCATTATTTTCTGTCAAGTGTTGTAAGTACCTATTATATTTTTGTGATGGAGTTTTCGGAGAACGGAAGAATAAATCATAAAGTACAGGGTATTGTCGAACGCACTCAATCAACTTTTCATCATCGCACATTTTTGTATAATCACTTTATAAATTCAAAAAAAACACACCAGTCAAAACAAAAAAAAATCGTTGACAAGAAATCTAATATTGACGGTTCGGTGATGGAGGTGGGGTTAACATGTCTGATTCGGAACTGCGCCGGCTCAGTGTAGACAGTGCCACCTAACTTTCAAGAAAACATATTTTTTGTGACTGATCCTTCTCGGAACTGACGGAACGGAGACGTGACGTGACTGATGTGTGTGAATAGACCTTAACGCGCGGGACTTTTAACATGGCATACGTCGGACGAACCAATAGAAGAATATCAGCCTGGCTCGAAGAGCGGTTAGAAATAAACAAACCACATCGGCTCTGTTTCAACACCATTTATAAACAGGATCCAAATCGACTTCGACAGCTGCCGACAAATTGCAAATATCCCAAATTACAAAACAAGAACAATCCGAGAAACGATAGAAACAGAGAAAATCGGGCGCCTAAATAGAAGAGATGATGCCCTCAATCTGCCAGACACGTGGAAACCAGTAATCAACCGATAGACCGAAGTTCACCGGCCACAGTCGGGAGAGCAACTGACTAACACTGTGACACTCCAAACAACGGACGAGGGGGCGGGACCAATATCAGAACCAATAAGAACTACGCACCACTACAACCTGCGATCTAGAAGAATATAATTACGAGGCGGTTTCCACAGCTTTCAGTCTTCCGACAAGCAGCCTGTATCGATCTACTGCAGGATGAGACCCTCCTCAGCATGCTTCCTCAGCAGCACCCTCACGGTCCTGGGCTTTCCTCTGCCACTCGGGTCCAATATACTTGCTTTCCGTCTTTTTCGGACGTTTGCGATCAAGCGGAATCCTCTTCCAATGATTTTTTTCTCCTTTATTTGGGTTTTTCGCCACTGTCTAAAACTCAAAAAATATCAAAATACCTGTCCTTATTTAAAGAAAGAATCACCGGGTAAAAACAAAAAACCAAACGGAGACAAATTTCTCAGTGATTATTTTTTGTAATAAATTTGCCTAACGAACAAAATTTTAAAGATATAAAAATGTTATAAAAAAAATTACAAACTTTTAACGTTAACGTTTCGGAGGGTAATCTCCCCCCGTTTTCAAAACTGAACTAAAAAATAAATTATATTAATTTGTAATATATAAAGTAACGAGTGAAAGTAAATATATTTTTTTGTATGTCAACGATACTTACATTGACAGCAATGGATTTTCAGGACAGTGATATACTACCAAAAAATATATATAGGTAATGTTTACTGTGTGATTGTTTATTGTACTGATTGTGTATTCAAATATTTAAATGTTTTTAATTGTATTCTTTAGAATCGGGAACCATATTGAATTTAAATCTACCGAAGGCATAGCAATACAGTTATTTTTATTTAAATTAATAAGCGAAAAACCCAAATAAAGGAGAAAAAATATATGAACACGCCACATTCATTCAGACATTACTCTTCCAATGATGTCACAGACTTTTGTTTATTCCTTGATCCATGCGAAGGACTTTCTGCCTCGTCTTGTAATGCCAAGCATACATCTTTCCATTCCCCTCTGTGCCACCCGAAGTTTTTGAATTTATTGCGATGTGAGTGTCCAGGTTTCATTTCCGTATGTCATAACGGGTAGAACGCACTGATCGAAGACTTTTCTTTTCAGGCAAAGTGGGAGTCTGCTCTTAAACACTATATTGAGCCTACCAAATGCCTGCCAGCCACATTTAACACGCAGTTCCACCTCCCGGGCGGTATTCCCCTCCATTGAAATCCTCTGCCCAAGATATATAAAGCTGTCCACAATCTCTAAATCCCTTCCTAAAACTGAAATTCTTCTGTCCTGAGCAAAGTTATTGAACATAACCTGACTCTTTTTCAGGTTTATTTTCAAGCCAAATGGTTCGCCAGCCCTTTGAAGTTCTTGTATGCGTCTTTGCAGCTCCTCTGGGTTTTGTGAAATGAGAATAATATCATCTGCAAATCTAAGATGGTTTAAGTTTACACCATTGATCTTTACACCATCCTGTTCCCAATCAAGTTTACGGAATACTTCTTCAAGGCCAGCCGAGAAAAGAATAGGCGATATTGCGTCACCCTGCCATACACCTCGTTCTATATTAATTCCCACTTCAAGATCATCAAGGTGAATTGTGGCTGTAGTGAGCATTGGCACCATCAGCTGTGTGGATCATCATTGGATCATCAGCTGTGTGAATTGTGGCATCATATATTGATTCTAATAGGTTTACATAGGCTCTCTCTACACCTTGGCTAAGCAGTGCAACCATTATCGCATGCTTTGAGATGGAATCAAATGCTTGTATATATATATATATATATATATATATATATATATATATATATATATATATATATATATATATATATATATATATATATATATTACAGCGTTACAATCATTCTACAAGATGTTAAAACTGATGGAAAGTCGGACCAGCAATGAATTTAACAGATTAATTGAAATCGCAGTAAAATTTAATCGGGTCGATCTTTAACCGTCGCTGTTTGGGATAGAAATAATCCGTAATTGTCGTATAAAACTCAGGAACGGAGGAGACAAATAAATCCGGCGAAATCCACTCGAAAATTTATTATCCGTTCAAACGCTGCAATGAAACCGATATACGTCTGGTATCGGACAAACGAACATTATAATTCGATCAGTGTACGTTTGGAATTACTAACTTTAAACTCAACGTGGGACACGAATATTATATATTAACAAACTACGGATTTTATCCTCTTGATTAATACACAATATTGGGCCAGTTTTTAACTCTTCAATGATTTATAATTTGCTATGATTCTTTTTTATTTGGTATATGGTATGTATTACAGAAGAAATATACTGTATTTCATTTTTGATTTTGAATTAAATAAACTGTTAATTTTTAAAAGTAAAATTATGCATTCGAACAGCCCATAATGCATTTGAACAGCCCACAATGCATTTGAAAAGCACTCGTATATCATACATTAACTTTAAAATGTCTAAATAAATTAGAGCTGATATAACGATCTTCCTGTTATTTTTTTTTTATTTCTATAAACTTTTTAATATCGCAAACATTTAAATAGCTCTAGGCTGGCTACCTCTAAAGGGGTTTGGAACTTTGTTCAATCGAGCTTTGTTCAAATATCAGATATGTTATTTTCAAATTTGCGGTTGAATTAAAACAAAAATAGCATTCGATTTTGACGAATGTTGATATTTCAAAAACAAATGTATTTACCTATTATCTATTTAGTGCAAATGTTTATGTTATTCGAATAAACAAAATAAATTGAGTACCCATCGAAGTATGTCCCGCACATAACAGAAAATAGAAATTTGCAGCTTTGAATTTTTGCAAACATTGAAACGTGAATGGAAACGTTATTCGGAAATTATTTTAACGCGATTGATATACAAGGTGCGTCTCACGCCAAACAGGGTTTTTTAAAAATAACTCTTTCTACGTTTTTTTTTCTTTCTGACGTTTGGATCAAATTTCAGGACATTCGGATCATTAGAAGCCAAGTTATCGCGCTTAAAGGGTGTTTATACCATCGGTCGAAAAATGAACATCAAACAAAGAGCGAATTTTAAGTTTGGTTTTAAACCTGGTAAACCATTCACCGACACGTTTAAATTAATGAAACAAGTATATAGCGATGATTGTTTATCCCGTAGCCGTAGCAGAGTTCATGAGTGGTTTAAATGATTCAAAGAGGGTCGTGAGGACACCAAGGACGATGAACATCCTGGTCCGAAAAATTCCGTGATTACTCAAAGGAACACTAAAATTATGCGTGAATTTATAACATCAGAAAAGAACAAGAATATCATCTGTCTACTATAGGAAAACACAGTAAACATGAAATTTCGAATGAAAATGGACAGAAACTGATAGAGTTTGCAATGGAACCCTACATGATAATTAAGAGCACATGTTTTGCAAACAAGGAAATATACACAAGGACTTGGATTTCACCCGATGGCAGGACAATAAACCAAGTAAACCACGCGCTGATAGAGAAAAACATATAAGGATCATAGACCAGATTAGGAGTTATAGAGGAGCGGATTTGAGTACGGATCGTTTCTTGGTAGGAGTGAAAATTAAATGGGAAAATACCAATATAAGAGAAAGAAAAGTGAATAAAAGAAATATATTTACAAGAATCTGGAAAGTGTGGAAATGAGAAGGAAATACGAGGAGAGGATGCAAAGTATAATAAGTAGAATGCCACATGAAACAATAGATGAACGATGGGATGATGAACGATGGGAACTATAATCAAAAGCAAATAAGGAATTTTTACCAAGGTATTAAAAACGAAAAGAAAGGATACCAATCAAGAAACATAATACTGCAAGAACGATGAAGGAAAACTACTTATAAATGAAAACGAAAATACAGAAAGTTGGGGAGGTTATTTTGAACGAATATTGAACAAGCTAGGAAGCCCTGATAAAGGGGAAGAAGATAGAACGGATAGAGATATCAAGAGGGAACTGGAGGAAGGAGCGGAAAAACACAAAATGACGGAACCCAACATTAAAGAAATTAAAGAAATCATAAGACACATGAAAAATAATAGAAGCCCAGACCCAAGAAAATAATATAGAGCCAGATTAGTATAGAGTATAAAATATGGAAGCGCAAAGCTACTACAGAAAATTACGGAGATAATAGGCCAGTGCTGGACGAAGAAAAAATGCCAATGAAATGGGAACAAGCGGTATTGTGTCCAATTTACAAGAAGGGGGATAGAACATCAAGTGACTACTACAGAGATATAGTGTTGCTGGAAGTGGTGCACAAAATACTAGCGACAGTGATCAAGAACAGGATAAGGGATACCTTGGAGGATCTAGTGGGAGAGTATTAATGTGATTTTATAAGTTACAGATCATCAGTAGAGAAGGGGCCAACGCAAGGCCAACGGGCCTATGATACCATTGATGGAAATGAACTACTGAAAGCAATGGCAGAATTGGAGTTAATAGAAAATTAATAGTTAACAAAAATGACTAAAAGATCCAAAAATCCAATCAATCAATCAAAAATCAATCGTATCCAAAAACCTGGACAAATATTTGCCGAGCTAGAAGCGGTCTTTCTGTGTATCGTTGCGCCTAAATACGCCTAGCCACTTCGGAATTTGGGAAAGCTTCTCCGCAAATACGAAGTATATCGTGATATTCACTTACAGAATATATTTTTGGTTTTAAATCGAACTTAAATGTACGCACTGACCTACACTGAAATAATTTTTATCGCAACGTCGCGAACAAATAACTTTGTTTGCGACGTTGACGCTGATATTGCCTGATATAAGACATCCCCGGCTTCATTTGCAGAACTATACCTTCAAACTAAAATATTCCCACCACCGTGTTTTACTGTGGCCATGAATACTGTGGCCATTTTTCTGTCTAATGAAGGATTCCTTCTGGGCACGTTTACCTCTATATTCTGGGCGTCAAATTTACTCCAGTACAAGAAACAATATCCTACTTCTTAACTTGAAACGAAGTCATTTTTTCTTCCAGAATTTTACATTTTTCTCTGAATTTTGCCGATAGTGCGTTTGATCATCCTTACCTCTTTTCGTTTTCAATGTAGTCAGTTATTTTTATGTTTTTTTTACATTGTAATGTCGTGTAGATAAATTATGCTGAAACTTTTTGGCAATTTGCCACAATTTTATATTATAACTAACTCCAATCACTAAAATGGAGATAAATTATTGTGTTGTATATTAAAAATATAGACCAATTACTAAAATTATCTAATATCCTATGAAAAAAAAAACATTTACTTTTATGTACTTTACATGAGCACATAATTTTAACTGAGTATCAAGACCCATATCAAGATATTTAATTTGATTAACGATTTTAATGTAATGTTTACTTATGTAAATATTAAAATGCTTATCAATGGACGACTTGCAAATACCCCTAGTTCTCAGAATCATATATTTTGTTTTCCCAGAATTTAGTTCAATTTTATTAATACATACCCAATTATATAACATAGAGAGTTCTGAATTGATAGTTTTGATCATTTGTTTGTCCTTCTTTCCTGTTATGGAAAGAAGCAAATTTTTAAAACTTTTTTGCCGATCATTGATATATACAGGGTATAAGGAAAATATAACCAACTATTCTTCAACCGCTTTTAAAGTAAATAATATCTCACAATAAGGGTCCAAAAATAAGGATTCACGAAAAAAAAATATACAAAGTTATTAAATCACTACATATTTTTGACCATGGCAATAATAAATATTTTTAGCAAATAGCTGTATGTGTAAAATCATATTTGGCAAATGTTACTTGGTTATTACGTAACGAATAAACTACAAATACTACTACAATTACAATTATGTGGCAACGTCGCAATATCGTCACGACATTGTAATTTTAAAATAGCTACAAAAATTATTTTAACGTATGTCAGTGGACGCATTTAAGTTCAATTAAAACCAAAAATATATTTTGTACGCCATCGTTTCTCAACTTTTTTTAATGCCACGATCCACTAAATAGCCAAAAAGTTAAGTAAAAAACGTTGCGACCTCCTCACTACAATATGTTAATTTGACGTTTATCAAAGCTTTACATCCGCCGATTAACACGGTGACGATTCGACCTTTTTCAGTATCGTAATTTATGAAGAATCGTTTTTATTTTTAAATGGCTCATAAACATTTATAAAATTTGTCTTTATCGTGAATTGGCCGTTACCCTTATACCGAAATACCGCACACAGCCACAAATATCGAACTACAAGACTTGTGTAACCCCGTGTTCTTACATTACTTACCAGTTCGAATCTGTACTCTTACACGCACTTGTTAAATAACCCACCCGCTCACCTCGCGTCACCCGCCCGCACATGCGAGACGGATCATTCTGTCCCGAGCGCAACTTTTTTTTTAATTTTTTTTTACTCCTTTCTCCTTCGTTTAAGCTGGGAGCTTTAGTAATAGAAACAAAGGAACGAGACGAATACTTTTATAGTTAATTACGTTTTTACGAAAACAAGTACCATGATTTCTGAAGAAGTGAAGTCTTCAAAATTAGTCCGGCATCTGGAAACAAAACACCCGTCTTTATAAAACAAATCATTGGAGTTTTTCGAACTTAAATCACTCAAAAATCAACATATTGATATCAACAAATCAAGCTGTAATGAGATCGCAGTACTTCAAGCATCCTATTTAGTATATAGCATTAAAAGTGGCCAGAGAGTCTAAGCCCCACACGATTGCGGAAAAGCTCATTTTACCCGCTCCCAGTGATATGTCAATGTAATGAATTCCGAAAGAAGCAGAAAAGTTGATAACTATACCACTTATATTAATGAAATGGCCAATGATTTTCACGATCAAATAATTGAAAAGGTTAAACCAAAAAGTGATTTTTTTGCTATTTAGTTCCAGGAGTTAACAGACGTGTCGAACTTTGAATTTCTTTGGTTTTGGCCAAAACGCTGTTTTGACCGATACCAATGCGAGGGATCAATTGAAGAAAATATGCTATTTTGCAAATCAATAAATCATTCATCGCGCATCATTGTGCAATTGGCGAAGAACTCTTTAAAGTTTTTATTGATGCAACACAAAAGGAAAACTTGGACTTTAATAAATGCATTGGGGTATGAACTGATGGCTCGACGGGCCATTGGGGAAGCCATAACAGCGAAGAACAATGGTGTGATAGTAAAATTAAAAGACATTATACCACATATGGAATGGACACACTGATTTCTTCATAGAAATGCGCTTGCTACAAAAAAGATGCCAGATAATTTACAAAAGCCTTACTTCCACCAGAAGCCGTAAAAATTGTTAATTTTATTATCATTCGACCATTGCAGACTAGATTGCTTTCCACATTGTGCGAAGAAATGGATGTCAAATACGCTTCCCTGCTTTTCCATACTAAAGTTAGGTGGTTGTCACGAAGAAAAGTTCTAAAGAGGCTTTTTGAATTGTGAGATGAATCGAAAATCTTCAATCAAAAAAAAATCTTTTTTTACAGATAAAATTGGCTCATTTTCGGAGTTTTTACAAGATGGAGAAAGTTTATTACTGTTGACTTACTTGAGTGATACATTTTCACATTTGAATGAGTTGATTAACGAGTTTACAATGTCGTAACAAAACATTTTACTAATGACAGAAAGTCAATGCATCCATCAAGAAGCTTGGTATTTTTATTACACACCTTGAAAAATTCAATTATGATGTATTCATTTTAACTTGGAATTATATTTCCAAAAATATGGATTTAGAAAATTTTGTTATTGATCGCGTGTTGGAGATCATGAAAACGTATATACTCGAATTGAAAAGTGAGTTACTGGACTATTTTCCAGATAGTAACGGTGATTTGTCGAAAAGATTGGTTTGAAAACATTGATTCCTTTTGTTACTTCTGAAAAACCAAATCAACTGTGGCATTAAATTATTATTTCAAGCAAGTTTTGCTATTACTTTATATACGTTTATTTTATTATGTTGTTAGAACCTGGTGATATTTAATTTACTAACATTTTTTTTTAAATAAAAAACTTGTTAAAAAAAAAGATGTTTTGTATATGAGTCTTATTTCTGGAATACATTACGATCCCCCATATTCCTAAACGAGAACCCCCTAGGGGTTGCGACCGCCAGATTGAGAACGGATGCTGTACGCGAATATCACGATATAGTTTGTATTTCCGGAGAAGCTCTCTCAAATTTCGAAGGGGCTATACGTATTTATGGACAACGATACCAGAAGACCGCTTACAGCTTGGCAAACACGTCTTCAAGTATCTTAAAGCCTTTTGGATAGTATGGTTTCAGAATTTCAAGAATCGAGAATGAAAGTCGAGGAATTACTTCTGAAGCCGAACAATAAATGTTATATCTTGTTGAACACGATTCTATTGAAGTACTCGAAGTGTGGGTTGATAAGTTGAAGTTTTGTATTGGATTGTATATAAAATGCTAATATAACAATTATCCTACTCTTTCGATGAACAAAGGGCACAATCGTCTTCCCCGCTGATTTTTCCCGCAACCAAAAATATTGTGAATGATTTATTGGCCAAGACCAAAGAAATTGTTTGTTCAATATTTTATGAACCGACGAAGCCTCTTTCTAATAAAACAATTAATCATGCGTTTCTTAATGTGCATCGTTTAAAATGTATTTTGCTGTAAATAATTAGTGCTATAATTTTAACTTTGGCATTAAACGACGCTGATTTGTAAGTTTTCGTTTTTTTTGCAATAAAACAACCCAAATGTATGCTGAAACATATGGAATAAGTGGCTATAAAAATATTACATTTTATTTTCAAATAAAACCTTAAGAGGTCGATACAACAAAAGCAAGCCGATGGGGCGTTGCCATTCTTAAGAAAATTAAAATGAAGTTTTAATTTGTTTTCCGTGGGTTCAACTCTTCAAGTTAAACTCTTCACTCGAAGCGAACAACACACATACATAGGCTCCAATACGCTCCCTTGTGGAATATCAGTATGATTTTCTAAAATTTCTGGTATTTAAATTACCATTTATTTTGGTTTGATGAAAACGTTCGCTCAAATTCGTCACTTCTTCGCCTAAAATGTCATCCGGTAGCTTTGCAGTTTCTTAATCAGTTAATGTTCTTTCATCTACATTCCTTTGCATATCAACATTTCCTTTCCTTGCATTTCCTTTGCATTTCCATGCAATATCAACATTTCCTTTGCTGATATATTGGCGCTATTTTGTAGAAATAGGTTGAAGTGCAGACTTGTATGTATGTTTATCAGGAGATCCTGATTGTCCCACATAAATATACTTTTTGAACGCAATTGTCTATACACCGTCGTTTCCAGTCTTGTGTCAACAACCGATAAGAGTGTGATAGGCCTAAAATCCTCTGATACGAAGGTTACTATACAGTTCGGCACAATATCAATGTTTTCTGGCACAACTGATTTTGGACGACTTTCTTAAAATTCGTCTGTGAGCGAACGACGGCCACGATTGAATTCACTAAACTAGTGATATACAGTGGTTTTAAATGGTGTTTCATCGCCAAAAGTCGAAGCGAGTTGATCGATGCACTGTTGTTGAAATAATCCAAGTCGTAGTAAAGCATCGTACGAATCTTCTGAATACGTATTACGGTCAACGATGTCAAACTTTACGATGTATACGTCAGATGGCGCCTAACAACACCATTGTTGCCAATTCCGGATACATAAATAGCAACCCTCGTAGCACTGAATCATAGAATAGCGACATTTTGATTAAATAATACAGTAGAGTAGAACCCTACTTACTGATAAACGTTTTTTGACAATCTTGTGTTACATATATTATCAGATTTTGCCCTATGTTTTTAAATTCATTACAACATATCTCAATTGAGATAGCGTTTTAAAATGTTATTTTATTTATCAAATCTGTGCAGTTGCCATTATCAGAAGGGCAATATTCTGTATTCTATATAGGCGATTACATAATATTGATCATGGGGCATCCACAGTTTGAATATATTAACCTGGAAAACATATTTTGGAAATTATTGCATTTTGCATAACCCTTTTAAGCCGCGGCCCAACCATACGTACAAGTTTTAATCCGTTTCGAGCCACCGTAAGCCCTACAAATTAAATTTTATAGGCAAATATAGTTTCTTTGGAGCACCGCATGAAATAGGTTTATAAAAGTAAAATCAGAAGTATTACGCTATATTTTGAGTTTGCAAATATGTTTGAATGACTTTTACAGGATGAGCCAAAATACTGTTGCTCTTTTTTATCTAAATTTTTAATCTAACATATACTGCCACCTCTCCGTTGGAAGTAGACGTGCGGCATGTAGAGTTGGTTCTTCTCTCAGAGTACGTCTTTCCCTTACTTCTTCAATCTATAACCGACGAGTCTTTCTCCCTTACGTCTACCTGGCGGTCTTCAAAGTGAGCTTTCTTAACATTTCATCGACTATCAATTCTTCTGTTGGAACCTTTGGTGTGAAATACTAAACTTGAAGAGATTTACCACTAAACACCAAAACGCTTTTTTGAACTGCCCGACGCACGTTTCGCTAACCATGTTAGCATCATCAGGAGATGATTTAATCTCCTGATGATGCTCTTTAGATTAAATAATCTCCTGATGATGCTAACATGGTTAACGAAACGCGCAACTGGAAGTTTTAAAAAAGTTATTTGGTGTTTAGTGATAAATCTCTTCGGGTTTAGTGTTTCAAACCGAAAGTTCCAGTAGAAGAATTGAATATTTCATTAACGTTTCGTTTCGAAATAAGGGTTTCGTTAACCATGTTAGCATCATCAGCAGATTATTTAATCTAAAGAGCATCATCAGGAGATTAAATCATCTCCTGATGATGCTACATGGTTAGCGAAAGGCGCGTCGAAAAGTTTAATAAAAATCATTTTGGTGTTTAGTGGTAAATCTCTTCGAGTTTAATAAAATATTGTTTATATTCTGTTTCGCTTGGATCTTTTTGATTCAAGTACTATTATTCATATTTTATAATGTGGTCTATATTTTTATATTTAGATTCTGTGTATTGACAGTTGTTGTTACATTGAAAGTTGACAGTGTAAAATTAGCAGCTTTCGTTTTCCAAATAACCGGGCAGCTTAAAACTGTCCAAAAAAAAAGAACACATAAATTTTCAATGTTTCAATTTCGATGTAGCGAAAATTCCTCAGAGACTTGACCTCCGTCGCAGGAAAAAAGGTCCAAAATATATGGTTCGTTAGCCCTATCGCCGTCAGGGGGCGCTGCGTAAATTAAGACCGAACGGAATCCTTTTGTTTTTTTTTTGCTGTCTCTAGCAGGTGGAGTTCTGTGAAAAAATTGGTCCCCCTCGTTTGATTTATAATTAGTCTTCTAGTTAGGAGGCAAGTTACGGGCCGTGGTCTCGAGGGAAATTTTGCTATAACGACCTTAACGAGGCTTAGGCAAAAGCGGGGTGCTTCAACGTACATGTGCGTATAAAGGATCGGGGTTTAACAAACTTTTTAATATTCAGCAATTCTGCATTGCCGTAGTTACAGACAATTACCATTTTCTCATATTTGTAGATGAATTTCTTTATATATATATATATATATATATATATATATATATATATATATACACATTTTTTATGATACTCAACTGAAATCTGAACTTTAAACTCAGCCTGCTACGAATTCACAAACAGACTCAATTCTCGGTATTTTGCTTCGCATTAGAGATATCGAAAAAAAGTTATTAGAGAAAATTGTTTAGAATATTATTTTAACTCCACATACCGAGTTTCATGACAAAATTCGTATTTTTGATTTTTTCGATATTTTGCTCTATACACAAAATTATTAGTTTAATTTTTAATTTGATAATCAGTGTGTCATGGAAAGCAATAATTTGGCACTACTGTTAAATGTCTGTCAGATTAAATTTTCAGTTTATTGCGTTAAATTCTAGTCAGTGATCACACAATTAAAATGCCATTGACTTTAAGTTGTTGCAGAGTTTAACATGAGATATCCCCAAAGTGCTTCCATTACACGTGATAAAGTAGCCGCTGTAAATGCTTTTTTCAATGAAACTGGCAGTGTTAAAATGCATCAAAAAGGCCAATCTCGTTGAATACACCCGCATCTTGAGGATAACGCTATATTGGTGGCAAATCGAGCAAATCCATGCATGAGCCTTTGAAATTTATCGTCTCAACTGAATATAAGCAAGGATAAAATCAGAAAATGTTTTGTTCGTCACAAAATCAAGCCCTATAAACCGAAGTTCTTACATACATTGAAAGAAGGTGATGATAATAAAAAATTAGACTATTGTGACTGAGCCCAAGGTAATTTTTTAAATGACAGACATTTTCTGAAGAAGGTGGTATTTACTGATGAGGCTACATTTACCACTAATGGGGTTGTATCGTCTCAAAACTATAGATACTGGGCCAGAGGTAATCACTGGGTTATAAACTGTAAAGGCTAATATTCCCAGAAAGTCAATGTCTGGTGTGGGATTTTAGGAAACCGAGTAATTGGTCCTTTTTTCTTTAATGAATCATTGTATGCTGGTTGTTTAGTTACATTCTTCGATGAGAAATTTTGGGATGCAATTGAAAATAAATCTTCCCCTTAATGTGCGATATGATATGTTTGCAGCTAGATGGTGCATCGATCTATAATTCAAGGATTGTTCGTCAATCGTTGAACCAAAAATTTTCTATGCGCTGGAGAGAAAGAAACAGTTATTTTGAACTGTGGCCTCCGAGGTCTCCCGATATTACACCCTTCGATGTTTATATTTGGGGAATGGTTAAAAATAAATTTTATAAAACAAGGCCCAGAAATCAAGCTGATGTCAAGAAATCAGCATCTCGGAACTTAGACGAGTAGCTAAACAGAATCGTAAAATATTAGAAAAATGTATTCGAATAGACGGAGAACTAACTGAAAAAGATCACATTTGATAGTTAATTATTTGTGTTATGAAAATTATTGTTATATACTTTTTTCTAAATTTAATCAATTACCAATAATTAATTGTTTTCCCATAAGAATAAAATAATTATTCTTTTGTAAGTGCAATTTACTTTACTGAAATGTTTGAATACATGACACTATTAAATTGACAGTCTGTCAAGTTTTTACTTTTCATGGCACACTAATTATTAAATTAAAAAATAAACTTGTAACAATTTTGTGTATAGACCAAAATAAAAAAAGTAAAATTTGTGAATTTTGTCATGAAACTCACTCGGTATATGAGGTTATAATAATATTCTGGACACTTTTTTCTAATAACTTTTTTCGATATCTCTAACGCGAAGCAAAATATCGAGAATTAACCAGGTTTGTGAATTTGTAGTAAGCTGAGTTTAAAGTTCAGATTTCAGTTGAGTATCTTAAAAGATGTGACCCATCATCAATCTGTATTACTCCGGAAAAATGCAAATCTCTGTTCCTTCAAATAACGAAAATATGGGGGTGTCTTCACCTTAACTGCGTGTAAACTGTCTGTATACACATTTGACCAAAAGTTTGGAATATTTACAAATATGATTTCTACACCTACTACAATACTCTAAAAATTATGATGGATATTTATTTTAGACCGTTTTTAAATGAAAATAACAAAAGTATTGTTTTGCTGATAACACAGGTTTTTCGGCCCATTCCATCGATACTGGTATTTACACATTATTTCAGTTCTGTTTCAGTTTTCAATCACACCGTTTAAAAATGTCTAGAAACATGATATCTCATTTTAACAGATGAAGAGTAATTGTTTTGTTACACCAGGGCTTTAATCAAAAGTGATATTGCGAAAGGAAATTTTAGGTGTTTCCCAAAGTGCTGCATCGAAAATTCATAAAAAAATTTAAGAGACAAATGACGTAAATGATCCAGAAGTTGTAGAAAATCATGTATAACAGCTGTAGAAGACCGGCAGATATCAATAATGGCTCGAAGAAATCGTCTGGAATTTATAAGTGTTATATCAAGGGAGCTTGTTAGGGTAGGTTTGAAGGGGTAGTTGAAGGGGTAAATGTTTTACGACAAACGCTAACACGCAGACTGAAAGCAGTAAATTTGCATAGCAGAAGGCCTTTACGTGTTCTCAAAGTAACCATTCAACAAACAAATGTAAGATTGCAATGGGCTCGAGCACTTCGAGACTTAGACCATAGTCCTAACTGGAATAACGTGATGTTCTCCGAAGAGGCGAGAATTAGCTTGGTTTCTGATTCACAAAGAACATTAGTTTTGAGAGCTCCAAGTGGACAAGCTCGACTAAAAATAGCTCAACCACGTATCCCATTTGAAGGTGGGGGCGTGAGGTTTTGGGGTGGTTTTTTGAGGGGTACATGGGCACTTCTACTGGTTCTGGAGAGAAAAGTCACTGGTGCTGTGTACATCGTGGAAGTTTTAAATCCTTTTGTGCGTCTGTTCCAAGGCGCAGTGGGCGACGGATTTGTTTTCATGGATGACAACGCACCTCCTCATCGAACAGCAGCAGTACAAAATTTTCTTAAAGAGGAGGGAACAACCAAGTTAGGGTGGCCAACAAATTCCCCTGACATGAATGTTATTAAACATGCTTAGGACATTCTGAAAACACACATCAAAAACCGAAACAATCCTCTTCTTACCCTGCGAAAATTATAAAATGCTGCTCGTGAAGAATGGGAGAGAATTCCATAATTCCCCTCAGGCATGCCTACAGACCCATGGAGAAACTACTGATTATTAGTTTTATTGAAAGATGTTCTTTTTATTTTTAAATTACTTTTTAAGGCAATTGGTAAATTGTCATTTTTTGACTCCGAAATAATAAATCAATTTTACACACATTGGTCATTTGGTGTCGAGTTTTATTTGGTACCAGTAAGAGTTGTAATAAAATGATGATTACGAAAACGAGTAAAAGAAAAACTTAATGTGAATAAAAACACTGAAATGCTTAAATATTCCAAATTTTTGGACATATGTGTGTGTGTCTATATATATATATATATATATATATATATATATATATATATATATATATATATATATATATATATATATATATATATCAGTACTGTACAAAATTTTCACTAAGATAATTTCTAAAAGAATATTTAAAAAACTGAACGGAGCACAACCAAGAGAACAAGCAGGATTCAGAGGTGAATTCAGTACAATGGATCACATCCAGGTTGTACAGAAGGCCATAGAAAGGCTCAACGAATACACAATGCTTGACTTTTATCGACTACGAAAAAGCATTTGACTCCATCTCAAAGCATGTAATAATGGATGCAATGGTTAGCCAAGGGGTATATAAAGCATATGTAAGCCTATTAGGATCGATATATGATAGAGGTATAGCCACAATTCACCATGATGATCTTGAAGTGGGAATTAATGTAGAACGAGGTGTACGGCAAGGTGACGCAATATCGCCTATTATTTTCTCGGCTGGCCTTGAAGAAGTATTCCGTAAACTGGATTGAGAACAGGATGGTGCAAAATCAATGGTGCAAACTTAAACCATCTTAGATTTGCAGATGATATCGTTCTCCTTTCACAAGACCCAAAGGAGCTGCAAAGACGCATACAAGAACTGCAAAGGGCTGGCGAACCATTTGGCTTGAAAATAAACCTGAAAAGGAGTCAAGTTATATTTAATAACTTCGCTTAGGACAGAAAAATTTCAGTTTTAGAAAGAGATTTGGAGATTGTGGATAGCTTAATATATCTTGGGCAGAGGATTTTAATGGAGGGGAATACCGCCCGGGAAGTGGATCGGCGTGTTAATTGTGGCTGACAGGCATTTGGCAGACTCAACATAGTGTTTAAGAGCAGACTTCCACTTTGCCTGAAAAGAAAAGTCTTCGATCAGTGCGTTCTACCCATTATGATATACGGAAGTGAAACCTGGACACTCACATCCCAATCAATTCAAAAATTTCGGATAGCCCAGAGAGGAATGGAAAGATGTATGCTTGGCATTACAAGACGAGACAGAAAGTCCTGCGCATGGATCAGGGAACAAACGAAAGTCTGTGACATCATTGGAAGAGTAAAGCAATTGAAATGAAGATGGGCAGGCCATATAGCGAGGCGATGGGACAACAGATGGACCAAGGCAATGAAGTGGATACCACTTGATCGCAAACGTCCGCGTAGAAGACCGAAAGCACGATGGATTGATGATATCGTTAAGTATATTGGACCAGAGTGGCAGTGGAAAGTTCAGGACCGTGAAAGTTGGAAGCTTGCTGAAGAAGCCTTCATCCTGCAGTGGATCGACACGGGCTGATGATATATATATATATATATATATATATATATATATATATATATATATATATATATATATATATATATATATATATTTGGTACATGATACATTTGGTGAAAAAATAAAGAACTAGATCGAATTTATAGGCGTCGTTTATGGTAAAAAGTCAATAGGACCGAGCGTATTAATAGCGGTGTGAATGACATCGTCGCCGACCTCCACTCTGTTCGATATCGACAATCGTAAAGTTAATGCAAGGCGTTTATTTTCAATCGATTGCGGTTTGGAGTGGACATAGAATGTTTCCACAATGAAATAGGCAATTCCAGATGACGATATTACCGTTTCGAACCCAATAACTAACCTTTCCAATCGTTAGAAACATATGAAGACATTTTTATTAAGTATACTTTAGTTTGTAAAAGAAGGAAATCATAATTTATTTCGTACGAGTGGTTTGATAAAAGGAGGATTTGACAAAAAAAATCGTGGTTTTCAAGAATCCCCCACACTCGCTTGATTTGTTTTCACATGACTTCTACTAATGAAAAGGAAGCGTTTATATATGATTTTGGATATTCAACAGGCTTCGACCACAGCAGTAAAAAATGAAGAAAAGTATAATTAAATAACACATAGTATTTTATTTCTCATCAGTTACTGTTTCCTTTCGACAATTTGGGTAAATACAAAGTGAAAGGTTTAAGTCTTTTAATACCAATGTAGTAATGGAAAGTAATGGAAAAGAAAGTGCATATCCAATAACGAAGCAATACATATTGAAAGACCTATAACCACTAAAATAATGAAGAATAATACTGATATATAGTGATATATGTTGCGGAGCGTCGAACCACCTAATATGATCGAAACTCATCCAGAAATACCACATTAAGATTATTTAAAACAATAACCAACAGTTATTCAACATCAACAATAAACAACAATAAACAACAATGACAGGCCAACTGCATTGTACGGATGTAAAATATGGATAAACAATAATGAATATGAGAACCTGTTAAAATGGGAATGCAAAATAGTAAAGATAGCAGGAGGAAAGAAAGTCGACGGGTTATATATGAAAAGAACGAATGAGCAGATATATAATACTTTCAAAACATTGTTTTGGGAGTTGTTTTTGTAGTTTTCGTACACAATGGTACGAAACAAGCAGGATAACTAATTATATTTGACATTTTCAATAAATTTATTAATACACTGATGATAATAACAAGAATAAGTTGATTAAAGACTAAAACACTATCAGCTGTCTGTAATTTTGAGGGGAAATGAACATTATGACGTCACACGCCCTCGGTTTTTTCGGTAACTGTCGGCGCGTCATCGGTAAAAAAATGTATTTTTTAATTTGATATAGTATATATACTATATATATATATATATATACTATATATATATATATATATATACTATATATATATAAGAATAAAATATAAATAAGAAATACTTTTTGTTAATAAAACTTACATATGATCCATTTATGACAATTTTTTTCAAAATCCCAATTCTGGATTAAACTTGAGTGAAAAGAATTATTCTGAATTTTTTCGCCAAATTCTACTTTGTATGCTTGTAAAGTCTTTGCCCGATATATCTGACGCTTTGACGCTTCACAATAATCCTTCTCGAACTTTCCAACTGATAGGCTTTCAATTAAATAACAAGTTCACGATCCTATACATTCCCCAATTCAAGGATAATCTCCAACACCCCCCCCCCCCCCCCGCAAATCCCCATTCTCGATCTCACTTCATTTCCCATTCGACATCGTTAGACGCTCGTAAACTAATTCTTCCCGATAGGCGAAATTTCTATTATGGAAACGTCCTGGAACTCTCGTCCCGAACGGAGCTCGACGGTACGAGTGGTCCATTTGCATCCAAACAGACTTCCGGCCTGTATTAATAACACTTAACTCTAAATATAGGGTCCCTCAACAAGGGTTTTTTTTGACAGCTAATCTAAATAGTACATATCTGAGAGCTGTTTTTTTTTTCGTTTTGGTATTTGACGGAACGGCATTTTATTTTCTATGTTGGCGTTCTATGTTGAAATGGTGGCGTGCGATGCATTCTTAAAGGAAAATTTTTTGTAGGCTGCGAAAATTCCGTTAAACTACTATGATCAAAAAATAAAGTTACTTTTTTTAAATAAAACACGAAGTATTTATTTATTCATTAAAATTTATTTTGTTCCCTTCACAGTCCTAATCTTCTCTCCTACAATATACTTTATTCTATCGTTTATACCAGACTTTTAAT